>WEKX01028972.1:68640-267907 GCA_013390025.1 Pitta sordida
TCACTTTCTTATTAAACCCTTCTCTCTCTCTCTCCCCCTTTCTCTTTGCCTTCCCTATCTCACTTTCTTATTAGACCCCTTTTTTCTCTCCCTTCCCTATCTCATTTTCTTCTATCGCAATTCCCGCTTCACGGGATAATAAAGTTTCACTATTTAACCAAAGCTAAACCCTGTTTGAGATTTCCTTGCACTTCGAGATCCAGTAAACGAACCATCACACCTCCAGCTCAGCTGGCTGGACCGTGACACAGGGTCAAGGGAGTTCACTTACAACAGATACCGACATGGTGGTTAATGGTGCTGTGTCCGGTTGGACTTGCTCTTAGAGATCTTTTCCACCCTAAATGATTCTATGAATTTCACTCTAAGCATAGGAACACATCCAAATTCCTACTCACCTCTGGAGTGTACATGCCTCCATTCACACGGGAACAAAGTTTCTCCTTGAGTGATTGACTGAGTGAATCAGAGGACTAGAAAACTGGGGTTTTTTACCTACTCTTACCCTGAGTCATTAGTGTCCCCAGTTTCACTATGTTGCAGCAGAAAAAGAAGTTTTGGAGGTTACTTCTTAAATGACCTCACTGAAGCATGGTCTCCTGAGTCCACATTGATAGTTACACAGCAAAGAGGAAAACCTGAAACCTCTTTTCTGTGTAAGCATCCCTGTTTGAAGAGACTATCAGGAGAAAGAAGACATATTATTTGTTGGTGAAAAGACTCTCCAGCAAAGAATCATGAGCAGTGCCCTAGACCACAGGAGGACACAACTGTTAAGATACAGCACAACATGCAGTCAGGGTCCCCAGAGTAACATTACATTAAATAATAATACAGAAGAGGTATTACTGGTTTTTAAATTATTGCATTCTGAGAAACTCTTTGTAGGATCCGGAAAAGCTTCTTCTCCAAACAGAGCAACATTATTGACCTCAAAGATGCATCAAGTGTTACAAGACAAAATGGCACCCACCCTTTGGCATTGGCTCAACAGCTAGCGCTTGTGCCACCTCCAGTCAGAACAGATTGACCTGAATTGCTCCCAGGACATTAAAAATCTGTTACATTTCAGCAACAGTTCTTATCTTTCACTGTACTTTGACCTATTGTCATTGTGAGAGAAAAGCTATTTTTTTACTATTCAATACCTGCCACAATGAATCAAACTCCATATATTAACAAGAGCCTTAGAATAAGTTAAATATCAATGGATTAATAAAATATGATGGGTAATTAGCTAACATAAACATTTGTAATATTATTGCCTGTTTTAATAAACAGTCCCCAAATTAATTTGCGGGGATGATGTGCAGTCGGAATGCATGCTTTGTGCCTTCCCTCCCATGCCACAGTTCAAAAAACATTATCTGCTGCTGTTGTGTGATGGCAAGCTCCTCTGCATATGGAAGCAAGTGCTCCCCAGCTGTCACAGGCTGACATTCAGCGCCTTCACTGGTGTGTAGATAATGTCAGCATGGAAAGGTGGCAGGTAGCATCTTGTCCAGCCTTCCCCATGGTAAGGAAAGATAGGCATCTCCAGCCGTCAAAATCCTTTGCCTTTCTTCTGTGTGCAAGACTTACATCCCATTTGTGGCAGCTGAGGATGAGAGATATGCCCTTGGTTTAACATGCTTTGCAGTTAATCCTCTCCAAAGTGTATTTAATGCCAACAGCAGTAACTTAGTATATTAAGGGATTTGGTCAGCGACCATATTTTAATGGCCATCAGATTGACAGCACCCCTCTTTATATTGTAATTCTCTTGTGTTACTTATACATGCATTGCATGTACAAGCCAAAAGGGAGGAAAGAATTTAATAAATCCGGGGGCCCTAGAGAAATGCAACCCTGGCCAGGAATGAAATGTGTGCCATTTCATTAGTTTTTGTATCATTACCTATCTCAATCTGCAGAATCAAGCTGTTTATAATTGCAATGAAGAGGCTGATGTCCAGTAGTTAGTATTTTAAGCACTTAAAATACCACATGGTGATATAAGCTGGGACCATTTTGCTTGCTTCAAACAAGCATACTGTGGCCTGTGATGATACATTGTGATGACATGAAGTGTTGCTAATCTAGCAAAAAACAACCCGTAGGCAAAGGTACCAGGTAAGAGTACTATAGTACTAGGTAACTACTAATATAGGTACATAGATAAACTATTTTGATACTACAGCATAAGGAAATATTTCTAATTCTGGTTTATTGATGTTTATATGATTGCACTGAATGGTGCCTGTCTATATTTGTCTGAAAACTGTTGAGTCAGTAGTTGATGGCACTTCCAAGGGTATCTTACTATTGNTTGCTCTTAGAGATCTTTTCCAACCTAGATGATTCTATGAATTTCACTCTAAGCATAGGAACACATCCAAATTCCTACTCACCTCTGGAGTGTACATGCCTCCATTCACACGGGAACAAAGTGGTTGTGTTCTGTAGAAGGTAGTTGTGCAGCTGAATGAGGTCCAGTCTCCTTAAATATTTGGTGAGATTGGTAAAAGTGTTTTTCCTCTTCAAAGCAATTCCTGTGCACAGCAGTGAATGGAAGGGTCCAGAGACAGAAAGGTCCTTACAGTAGATAAATGTGGTGAACACTCCCATGGGAAAAAGGATCTGGTTTCTGATCCTGGATTGTGAGGCTTGGTGGGGGGTGGTTTGAGTTTATTTCTTTTTTCATTTGGCAGAGGAGTAGGATGGTTAGCTGCGGTTGCAAAAATGTATCATCAGTCCCTGTAACTGGAAGCAATATCTGGCGATTTTTCTCCTTGAGTGATTGACTGAGTGAATCAGAGGACTAGAAAACTGGGGTTTTTTACCTACTCTTACCCTGAGTCATTAGTGTCCCCAGTTTCACTATGTTGCAGCAGAAAAAGAAGTTTTGGAGGTTACTTCTTAAATGACCTCACTGAAGCATGGTCTCCTGAGTCCACATTGATAGTTACACAGCAAAGAGGAAAACCTGAAACCTCTTTTCTGTGTAAGCATCCCTGTTTGAAGAGACTATCAGGAGAAAGAAGACATATTATTTGTTGGTGAAAAGACTCTCCAGCAAAGAATCATGAGCAGTGCCCTAGACCACAGGAGGACACAACTGTTAAGATACAGCACAACATGCAGTCAGGGTCCCCAGAGTAACATTACATTAAATAATAATACAGAAGAGGTATTACTGGTTTTTAAATTATTGCATTCTGAGAAACTCTTTGTAGGATCCGGAAAAGCTTCTTCTCCAAACAGAGCAACATTATTGACCTCAAAGATGCATCAAGTGTTACAAGACAAAATGGCACCCACCCTTTGGCATTGGCTCAACAGCTAGCGCTTGTGCCACCTCCAGTCAGAACAGATTGACCTGAATTGCTCCCAGGACATTAAAAATCTGTTACATTTCAGCAACAGTTCTTATCTTTCACTGTACTTTGACCTATTGTCATTGTGAGAGAAAAGCTATTTTTTTACTATTCAATACCTGCCACAATGAATCAAACTCCATATATTAACAAGAGCCTTAGAATAAGTTAAATATCAATGGATTAATAAAATATGATGGGTAATTAGCTAACATAAACATTTGTAATATTATTGCCTGTTTTAATAAACNCATTTCATTAGTTTTTGTATCATTACCTATCTCAATCTGCAGAATCAAGCTGTTTATAATTGCAATGAAGAGGCTGATGTCCAGTAGTTAGTATTTTAAGCACTTAAAATACCACATGGTGATATAAGCTGGAACCATTTTGCTTGCTTCAAACAAGCATACTGTGGCCTGTGATGATACATTGTGATGACATGAAGTATTGCTAATCTAGCAAAAAACAACCCGTAGGCAAAGGTACCAGGTAAGAGTACTATAGTACTAGGTAACTACTAATATAGGTACATAGATAAACTATTTTGATACTACAGCATAAGGAAATATTTCTAATTCTGGTTTATTGATGTTTATATGATTGCACTGAATGGTGCCTGTCTATATTTGTCTGAAAACTGTTGAGTCAGTAGTTAATTTCAATCAACTTTGATGGCACTTCCAAGGGTATCTTACTATTGCCAGCCCTGTGTACATTGGGAGCTGCAGAGGATTAAAAGAGACAAATTTAACACCCTGATGAGAGAAGAGGGGGAGATAAGAACAGAAAGGTAATACCAAAAAGAGCGAAGGAGACGAAGTTCTTACCTTACTAGACATCAGTACACGTGCTGCCAGACACAGACCTCAGTGTATTCACTGCTTGCCTTGTCCTGGCTCCTGGCACCACGTAACCCAGTCTGCACATAGCAGCTAAACAGCAGCAGCTGGACTTTATACCCTGCCAAGTAGAGTTACACTCAACAGCATAAGCACGCCTGGACTTACTGCTCTGGGATTCCCTGTGCTCCACTCTGGTGCATGGACCTCCATGGGCTGAGGGAGAAGCAAATGGGTGGAATCAGGGAGCTGCAGAAAACACATTTGATTTCTCCATCCAGGAGCTGATTACTTTTTTCCTCTACCCCAGCTTGTCACTGTTCTCTCCTGAGTGTGTGCAATTTGGCTTCAACCAGCAGGACTCTGAACAGCTCTCACTCGCACCCCAAGGCTATAAATTCCTGGGAACAGAGGAAGGGACTGATCCAAATCTCCCACAACCTGGTGGAGAGCTTTGATGGGCTTTTAAAGCTGAATTATTACACAGCAGGACAAGCATCTACCTGCTTTACTGGTAGAAAAGCTGCACAACTCCAGAGCACATGTTGCCCCTCTCTTGAAGGAAGGCATTTGACAGCAAATGAAAACCAGATCACCTTTTGTAGCTCTGCTCTTGGCACTTTAAGTCCCACAGATCCATTCTGACGTACCTTACCCTGTCCATTTTCTGCATAGAGGATCTGTCGAGGATTCATTCTGATAACATGGATTCCTCCAGCAAACAGTGCCTGGCACTCACTGCCCCATGCTAACACCATCTTGTTGGAGAGGTATAGAATCATAGGAAGGCTCTTGTTGGAAGGGACCTTAAAGATCAAGGTAGTGATTCTGCAGTTTGAGGAACAGCCTTCCAAGGCCTGCAGGCAGGCTGAGGTGGAGGTGGTCAAGTTCAATCCCCATCAGTCCATATGTGTCTCACCAGAGATAAGTCACCTTCCTGGACCTTCAGGTGAGACTGGCTAATGCAGTCCAGAGTGCTGTTGGCGTTTTTTGCAGGTAGGGCACTTGGCTGTTTCCTGACAAACTTGGTGCCCACCAGGACATCCTCATCGTTATTTGCAAAGATGCTTCTAAGCCAGATGGCCCCTGACATGCACTGACATGCCTAGGGTTGTACCTCAACAGAGACAGGACTTGATCCTTCCTCTGGATAAAATTCATGCGGTTCACCACAGCCCATTTCTCACACCTGTTTATGTCCCTCTGGATGTCTGCACAGCCCTCTGGTGCACCAGACCCTCCTTCCAGTTTTGTACTCGCTGCAAAGCCTTGTGCTTTCCCACAGCCAGTGCATTACTGTGGGATGACTCTGTGCCTCTGTGTGAGCTGACTGCACTGCTTCAGCGGTTCCAGCCAGGGCTTAGCCTTCTCTTTGGAGTGCTGTGGCCACCAAGAGGCCAGGGCAGGAATCTGGTCTATTTACTATTCTACAAATAAAAGTACAGTTCTAGATGATTTACAAATGAACACGCAAAGTCTGAAATGTGTCAGGTGTGCAAGCATGGAGACCATGCCCTGAGCCTTTTTTATATACCTCACCTAAAACTGTTAATGTCTGTTTTGCGAGACGTGCTAGATACAGCAGAAGATACACCTCTACCTCCAACACAGATGCTTGCCTCCCTCATCCTTATGTTTGCTCAGGCCCAACAATAAATCATCTGTTTTTCACTGCTTTTTCTACTGGTAGCCATTAAAAATCAGTATTAAAAAAAAAGAAAAGAAAAGAAAAAAGTGGAAAAACCTCAGAATCTGAGATTTTTTTCTGCACTGCCACTAGAGAAAATGGGTATATTTTTAAGGCAGATCCATTTGGCTGGGTTCATGCAATCAAAAGGAAGATAAATGAAAATATAGTTATTTTTTTGGCATTGTAACTATCTGTTTTACCTTTCCACAAGCAATAACACGTTCTAAAATGTTAGGATTTCTTTTTTGCCTAAACACGGGATTTCACATGTACTTTTACCACAGGTGAAGTAAACAGAAATAATGGCAGGTAAACAAAATTGCAAATGTGTCTGGGGGAAAGGTAGAGACCATGTCAAATCTATAATCACACCTCTGTCAGCCTAGCTGCTCTCAGTTCAGATAGTAGGATGATGCTCTCTAGGTATAATGGAGATCTATAAATAGCTGCATCATTATATAACCCAGCAGCAGTCTCATTCCCTTTCTAAATATAGGCTGTGCAGCAAAGGACAGTCTGGTGATGTGTTGCTACTGCTACCGATTAATAGCATGACTCACACTGCCCAGCTAATAAAAATGAAATGTGTGCCTTGGAGGTACTGCACTGAATAGGATATATTTATAGGAGGAAAAAAAAAACCCAAAACATATTAGATTTGTTTTTGTGACCAGTGAAGCAGAAACTGAAATCTAAGCGATTTCATAATGCAGGGCAATAATGACTTCAAAGAAATGTAAAGCTGTCATTAATGAAATGTTTAATGTCTTGTGTTCTGTTCATAAAAAATAGTTTAGTGCTTTAGAGTAATTCCTGCACACTCATTTGCGGGTTTACAACAATCTCACATTTCCTGGGTCAACAAAACCAGCATGCTTGCGATGGGCGTTCAAAGGTGGGTCACATTCACTCAGGATACATGTGCAGAGCTCCCACTATCAACCAGGTGACACGTGCAGAAATGAGGGAAAATTTTCTGTAGCATATAAATACTCTTTATGGAAAGAGCTTTGAAATCAATGCAGGAAATTGCATCTAAGACACACTTTGACCTTCAAACTTTAATTATCATAAATAGTGAGGCATGTACACGCTTGTTCAGTCATACTGCCTGTGTGCTCCCTCCCATCCAGACTGCAATCAATATTGCCTTTTCACACACAAGGATTTTATATCCACCTTTCTGTGTATTTCCAGGTAGGGTTCTGTCTCTGCTGAAGCCCTTGTTGATGTCTTTATTTAATTACTTGGAGAAGGAGGATGTCTAACTCCAAATTGTGAATTTAACTTTGATGGAAAGTGCTGCAGTCAAAGTCCCCATATAGCTCAGAACATTTGTCTTTGCTCAAGAGAGAAAGAGCTTTCTGCAGTGAAGTGGAGCATCATTTTGTACCAGTGTCTTCACCAATTTGTCCAGACTTCATGTCTTTCTTTAGGAACAGTTTGGTGGTCTTCCAGGAGTCTGCATATGCAGTAAAGCAGCTCTCAACAGGAGTAACAGTCCTGAATTGATGCAACATCTGCTACTACAAAGAAGTTGCTTGGGGAATAGAAAGAAGTAACTCCCTCCAGCCTTTGCTAGCCTAGCTAGGGTTGCAGTGAGGGGAGCTAAGCTCAGGTCTGCCATTCCTGTTGGACAGCTCCTGTTGCTGCCGCAAGGCCTCTCATGCTTCCCTGGTGCAGCTGCCTCTCCTGGCAGCAGCAGAAACTGAGGCTCTGTGTGCATGCCCTACCGTGTCCCAAAGCCACCCTGCCGTCCTGCAAAACGCAGATGCAGCTTGAGGGCACCCCTTTGCCCTCCCTCCTTCTCAGTATCTGGAGCGAGAGACTAATTTCTAAAAACATCTGGCTAATGTCATTTACCAGGGCCACTGTTTTACTTTTGTCTAGCACAGTGTAATCCAGAAGCAACATTACACTGATCACTGACATAGCAGGCACTCAAGTGCTTCGGACACTGCATGAAGCAGCCCCAAGGAGGAATTCCCAGGAATTCCCAAATACCTGTTGGAACAGCTGGGAAATTAAGGATCCACATCTACCTCAAGGCCGCTGGCAAAGGTCCTGTTGTGAACTAAAGGTACCTACCTCAGCAGCTCAGTCATTTCCAGCACCCCTTTGCCACCAGCTCCTTGGTTTTGCCACCTCTCTGTCAGCAGCAGCAGAACCTGACCCTTCCCTGCACCTATGGAGAGAGACACTGTGGGCCTGGCTTTGCTCACTCTCTAGCATGAACATTGCTGTGAGATGTTGAGTGCTTTTGCGTTCGTGCTCATCTCTGAATTAATCTTGGTGGCACTTTACACCATCACTTGACTTCATCTTGTGAGTTAAAAGGCTGATGGACAGGCCCCTTGGTATCTGATGTCAGGGAAGATACCAGGTCTGGCTAATGCACTGGTTTGGGATACCTCTGCAGTCTGACATGGACTTACTTACTTCAGCCCAGAACCTTCTGTTTGTCCTTGGACAAGCGAGGTAGTTCTTGCTCCCTGCTGAAACAGATGTTTCTGTTGTGTGAGGCTTAGGTTTCATAGCTGTGAGGCCACACACTGAAGCATTGGATGACGCAATCTAAAACTTGAGCCTCCACTTCCATCTCTGACATATTCTGTCCACTGCTTCTTCAGACTCCAGTCCTATGGTTCAACAGTAAATCAACTGTTTCCTCACCATACAATACTCTGCAGCATTTTGATAAGGATAATCTAGGTTAGCAAGCACTAGAGAAGAGGCAGTGTTATGGACAACTTCATTTTTGCACAACTTCTCTGACTTTTCCCAGACTCTTTTTTCAAGCAGTTAGGTGTTCTCTTTGCACCTCCAGCAGCCACAGTGTCAGTAATTCTTAATTTAAACCATTTAGCTGAATTTCCCATCAAAACTATATTTTTTCTTCTTTTCCCTCCGGGTGTAGAGCTCTGCTCCAGCTGCTTCCCTTTGACAGATTTACGGTAATAAAAAATAAAATAAGAAAACTGTTATTTTGGTTTCAAACACAAATCTTTTGTGACAGATTAGACATGGAGGGATAACCTACCCAGCTGCAGGAGTCAGGTATTTATCTGCAGGACTGCACAGCTATATTCAGCAAAGACATGGCACCAGCAGCTTGATCTTGGTCATGTGAATAACCTTAAAACCTTTTAAAACCTGAGGGAATGCTAAAGAGATGCTCAAAGGGAGCTTGCACAGAAATGACAATCCTTATCAACCAGGAAGTTTTCTGCAAGAAAAGACTCACTGCTGCTACACAGCTCTTGCAGTCCCCACCAGTTCCAAGTGTTCCAGCAGCCACCCCACAGCTGCCTCATGCCACACGGGATATCTCACATGCCCACAACGGAATTCTTGGGGTTTCCAAGCCCAAGAACTATCACTAACCTTAAAATTACTGTATGGTGAGGAATAGCCAGATCCAGAGAGGAAAGCCACCATTTTGGTGAAAAGTCACATACGTAAAGATTTGCAGTATTCCTAGGTATTTCTGTCAGGCTTGAATGGGTCTGAAGAGATGGACAGCCAGGAAGAAGATGGCTTCCCACCAGAGCTTACTGCAAGTATTGAACTGTAAGGCACTTTTAGAGCAAATCTAAAACAAATGGGCACTTGTGTTTATGGTAAAGTACGATGGCACACTGCTGCTTGCATTTAAAATGAGAGAAGGCAGAGGAACCCATTTTAGATACTCTACTGGATCATGAAGTTTCCAGGGAAAGCCAGACTTCTTCTTCAGGAGAGTTCAGTTCCCATAGGAAGTCTCTGGGACAGGCATTCCCCAGTGTACCAGGCATATCAAACTACATGCAGCAAGAAAATCCAGAGTAATTAGGTTTGAAGGCACATGCAAAATGTATGCTGATGGCAATACAGTAATTAAGACCCCAAGGAAGTACTAGGATGCTGTTCTCTGCTCTACCCTCTACCAGAAAGCACTTGCAGGTTCTCTGTCACTGGAGATGCAGTGAGGCCATGCCACTGCCCTATGCAGACTGCCTCCAAGCCAGGATTTAAAAGTCATTCAACTGGTATTTCCCCAGTGGTTATCTCCTGGCAGCACTCTGCCAAGGCTGTTCACTTGAACCTCCTGAAGGCTCTTGGAGTCCCCTCACTCTGTCTGCAAAATTCCCAGGCATTAGCATCCATACCTTCTTGGTGAACTAATTTACAATCCCTTCTCTGATTGATTATGTTGGAATGTGAGACAAGTCATTAAAACCCAGGCCTTTTATTGATAATTTGTAAATGGGGGTATCTTGTTATTGATAATTTCTTGCAGCCACTTCCCCGTGATTATACAAAACATAGCAATTGTAATTTGGATCATACAGGTTAAAACTGCATCTAGGAAAAAAATATGCCTCCCTGTGGCTCACTGCAAAGGCATTGTGTCTTTTACAAAACAGCTGCAGGAGAATGAAAGAAAAAAAAGCAATATGCTGCATTAAAAAAAAAAAAAGTTTGTGGTCCTGTGGAGAACAGAAAGGTCTTCATTTATTAGCTGCAAGAAAAAAGGTTAAGGTGGAGGACAGCATGATGATTCAAACCTTACAAGCATAGACTGGAATTTGTTGAATCTTCCAAGTTAATACACAAACAGCCAGGCTGAAGTAAAGATATCTACAAAGCTAAAAAAACATTTCTGGCTTAAAAACTAGTTCATGAAGTTGGGAACTGAATACTCATCCTGCTCATCCCTTTTGTGAAAGAACAGCATGGGCCCTCTCTGTGTCCTTGTATGTCTCCAGAGCTTCTCCCATCTCCTCCACTCCTTTTGGCAAGAAGTGCCGTAAGTCTGCCTGACCCAGAAGAGCCCAGACCATAGAGGACTTTATGTATTACCATGAGCCAATAGAAAACCCAATCAGGCTACTTTTTCCTGTGGCACAGATCCCTGTCAGCATATCCTGTTGAATGCTGGAGTAGGAAAGCATGGAAGAAAAACTGGCAGGGGAAACACACTGTGGAGGTGGTTGTGAATCTGTCTGAAAGGCTCTGAAAGATTGACGGCAGTGTGACATTTCCAAAACATGTTACCTGTATAATGTGAGCAGGTTCACCACTTCCAGCCTGCTGCTGACTGCAGTGGGACAGGCTGCACTGCTGCTCACTCCTAACTGCCTTCAGTTTACAGTATTTGCCTCTCAGCTTTCTGCCTTACTTCCCGTTTGGATGTTTGAACACTGCAGGACAGCTCCCCTTCACTCAGCATGTCCCTCTAACATGTGACCCACTAGTGGAGGAAAACTCTCCTCCACAATCCCAGTTACAGTAGGGTGGAAAATGGTGATTAGGATGAGTGATTCTAAGTGCTGCCACGTAATTCAAAGGAATAGCTTCGAACATTATGTTTTCTTTCTCTCTTTAGAAATGGAATTTCTCTTCTTGGCAAAGTAAAAATACCCTTCATGCTTTGCATATCCAAAATTAATGCAGCAGAGACCATATGCTAAAACATTCTAACCAGGCAAGCAACCTTACAGAATCACAGAATCACAGAATCAGTAAGGTTGGAAAAGACCATAGAGATCATCAAGTCCAACCTATCACCCGTTACCTAATCTAATCTAGTCAAACCTGTTACCTAACCTGACCTGTTGCCATCCTACAACCAACACATCATCCTACCTATAACACACTACCCTAATATCTAGGTCATGTCACCAAGAACTTCATCTAACCTTTTCTTAAACACCTCTAGGGACGGTGACTCCACCACCTCCTTGGGCAGCCCATTCCACTGAGAGATCACCCTCACTGTGAAAAAGTTCCGCCTAATGTCAAGTCTAAATCTCCCCTTAGAAAATCTACCTTAGAAAGGTAGAACTTGAAGATTCTACCCTTTGTTAGCAAAATGTCATTCACAATTCAAAAGTTGGAATCATTTAAAACCTGATGTATATTAGTCCACAAATAATTCTAAATAGATGGCTCATTTAGAAGCTGTGTTTTGTGTTGGAACCCCTGCTAAATCTAAAACAGGGTTTATTTTACTATAGCGATAAAAACAAAACCAGATTCTTTAGCCTACATTTCATGTTTGAAGGTACTACTGCTATAAAAATAATACACAGTAAGATGGTCCTACACAGTGTAGGTTATGCCTTGAAGAGACAAGAAAAAAGGAATAGCCTGGCAAAGAATTATCACTTTTATTATATAGCTGAGGAGCAGAGGCACTGAGCGATTAGCTGTCTTCCTCATAATACCATAGGAAGGCTATAGCCAGACCTAATAGGGTCTGGTTGTGCCAGACAATATGTTCTCACTGGACTGCCATCTTTCTTCACTGATGTAAATGGTTTATTTTAAAAGTAGATTTTCACTGGCATGAGCTTGGTTAACAGACACCCAATTTTTCATGGCTGAATCACACATTAAAGCTGAGTAACCCTTATTCTTCTGCCCCAGATGGCTGCTATGGACAGCTGTAGTTATAGGCACTCTAACATTACAAAATAAGAAACGCATTAATTTTGGTAAAAAAAAGAAATCACTGAAGTCTTTGGACCTGAAGAGAACATTAAGAAAAGATCTTATCATCATTAAAAAACTGTGTGTTACACTGTGAAGAGAGGTAATTCTGTACAATATTGCCATAAAAAGCTCAAGATTTAAAGCATCAGTAATATCCCTGACATGCACTGGAAATGTAATAACCTGGGGCAAAGTGTTGAAAATATATCTGAGTCCAGGTGACTACAGTCAGAAGTGCACACTGTGTAAAGAGGGTTTTATATGTTGCGTTTGTTCCTTGGTGTTTTCCCTTTGCTGAGGAATTTTCATTCATTGATGTGGACAGTTCTCTCACTGCATGCTCAATTTAATGCAGCAAAATCCCTATGATAACAAACTACAGCAGGATAAATCTTCCTCTGGGCCAGCTGCTTTGTTTACATTACGCTGTGCTAACTTTTCCAGCACTTACGTATTTTATAAGAATATTTAATTAGGAGTGTAGCACTGGGAGCAGGGAGTACAAATACAGACTGGAGAGATGGGCATGCTCTAACAGTATGAGATTTAACATAACTAAGTGCCGGGTTCTTCACTTCGGCCATAACAACCCCATGCACCGCTACCGGCTGGGGGGGGGATGGCTCGAGACTAGTGAAGTGGAGAGAGACTTAGGTGTACTGATTGATAGGAAACTCAATATGAGCCAGCAGTGTGCCCAGGTGGCTAAGAAGGCCAATGGCATCCTGGCCTGCATCAAGAACAGTGTGGTCAGTCGGTCCAGGGAGGTTGTCCTCCCCCTGTACACAGCGCTGGTCAGACCCCATCTTGAATACTGCGTGCAGTTCTGGGCTCCCCAGTTTAAAAGGGATGTTGAGCTGCNAAATAAAGTAATGGCACGTTAATTTGTTGTTGTTGTTGTCTAAGTTGCATCTGGGCTTCTAAATTGTCATCTAACTAAACTGAGAGGAAGACAACAAAATGTAAATCCCTTGAGACTCATGAGCAACTATTAAGGAAAGGAGTGATGGTTGGCTTTAAGAATAAAGCAGTGGAGGAGCAGACCTGATGCTCCTGGTTGTCTCTATTCCAATCAACCATCGTATAAGGTATAGCAACTGCATCTCTGCATTGGATCCTGAAATACACACAGTCAGACCGGATTTTGTGTTGCAGACAGATTTTCTGTATGGAAAACAGCTCTGGCTCAGACATCCAACTCTATAAAGCCCATCCACACAGACTCCACTAATAATTGCTGCTCCCCTGAGGACTGAGGGCCAAACCGTTGGTGATGCCAAAGTTTGTTTCAAGACTCTCTTGCTTTTCCTTCATGACAGATTTTCCTCCTGTGCTTCTGCTTTTGCCCTCAATGTGCTGACAAGCTACAGCAGCTATATCTAATGTTGATGCCTCACAATTGACTACAACTTAGTCTCTTCCTATTTTTATCCAACCTTTATTTTCTCACATTAGCTCACTACTTTATTCGTGAAATAAAATTAATGGCCCAGGTGCAATCTATTTCAAATCTTTCCCAGATGGAAATTTTTTGCAGTCCTTAATCTGAATGCCAGAGGTCCTGCTAACCATTTTCAGTTTCTAGTTCTCACCAGGAGTAGCTGAGCCACTGTTGTCTTATTATACCTTGCTTCCATATTCACTGGCAGCTAGAGACCCCAGTCAGGCAAAAAGAGAATACCTGTATGTATTCACCAAAATGACATGAGAGATTTGAAGCAAATGTGGAGAGGACAAAGACAAAGAAAAATGACAGCAGAAATGATAATTTTTTTGCATTTTCCAAGCTACTCTGAGAGCCAGTGGTGATCTCTTTACTAATCAAACTGCAACCAGTGACATGTTTTAAATATTATTCAGACAAGAAAGGGTGTCCTTTTTTCTCCTGACTTTCCCAGTCAATCTACCTTTTGCAGTAGCTATCTATGCTTTCATGAAATTGCTTTTCTTTTTCCTCTCTTACTAGTCATAACTGTACATGAATCTTTATCACAGAAGTTTGCTGCTCTAGTGAGACCACTTTCTCCAATTTAAAGAGCTGAGAAGCACATTATATTGTTAGTCAAAAGGGCAGGAGAAAAAAAAATTTGAGTTTTCTAACTTAATTTGAGCTATTCTTTGCTTGTGTTGTGCAATAATGTTAAAAGTAAAGTGTGGGCGGACACTGATTTTTTAGTGCCTGAACTTCTTCAGGGTATCTTCCTCAAAACAATGCAATAATTCACTTACTGTTTGAGCTACCATGCAGAGAATGACGTTATGTTCCCAAAACTGTGGAAGAAAACTAAGACAGAGACAATAAAAAAATGTTTTATTCTGCGTATGTCAAGGCTTGAAGGCCAATTGATTTTTCAGAGCAGTCCAAAGCGATATGTATCTATTCACCATCTTGAAATCCAGGTCCAGTGATACTTCTTCTTTGTTAACTGCGGCAAACAGGCTGCTTTCAGGTTTTCCAGGACATTTTTCTCCTATTGCAAACCAGGTTGCTTCATTATGTCCAATGGGGAAAAAAAATCTTTTGGGGCAAGTCAGGCAACTGGAGCAAGATCAAATGGCAGCATTTCTTTAAGGAAATGCGTACAACATGAAAAACAACCAAAGTGTTCACATTTACAGGAGGCTGGATTATTAGACTAACATATACATTTGAAGAGGAACATGGTGATTCTGTAGTAGAAGGGTAGTGCAGCTCCTTGCAAAGTAACAAGGTGAAGTAGAAACAAAAAGTTCATACCAAAGCTTCTCCTCTTCACATTTAATTTGGCTTCCCTGTGGTACTTGAGTCCTTCCTTTTGTAATACACTCTTATGCTTGAGTCAAAGCTGGGGTCTCTGGGTCTCTGCTAGGATAAAGCTAGGGCAGATTTTTGAGATAGAATTCTCTCCATGGGAAGTTTGCCAGATGACTTTGCTGACTGCTGCCGTTTTAGATAAGAATGTAAAAAGGGAGTATGTGTGAATTTTAATTGTAGCTAAACTAGAAATCACCTATTTGCTCTTTCAATCGTCATGGTGCACTGGATGAGTGCACCCCAGATTTCAGTGCTTTCTGAAAGGGTGCAAATTCAAGGTTATACTTTGTATTATCCAAATATTTTCCTTCAAATATTTTCCTGTTTTCCAGCTAGGTGGCATACCAGAGCCCATAAACCTCTTAAAATTCTAGCTCTACCACACAGCTTTTACAAACAAGGTCACAGAGAACAGAGGAAAAACATATAATTAATAATTATCAAGACTTACTGCTGTGTGGGCTGCAAGTCCCTGCTCAGAAATTAGAACCAAATTATTTCGGGCTTTAAAAAAGGTAGTTAAAATATCCAGCATACTTAAATCAACTCCTCTGAGAGGCTACACTGGCTCCATTAGCTCCCAGCATGTATTTTGCTCCATGCTAACTCATACCACACGCTTCAAATCGCAGCAGCCAGTTCCTTCCCATTGCACTTGCCTTGCTCCCCACACTCCCTGATAAGCCTTTCCAGTTCCCCTTGCTTTATCTGCTTCCCTCCATCCTGTGTTATTGCCAGCTGATCCGGAACAACCACATAGATTATTAAGCAAAACAGGTCCAAAAAGGGAAGATTTCAGGCAAACAACTGCAAAAATAAGTAGTACAGTCCCAGTCACTTTAGGTTTGTTTCAGTCTCTGGTCAAATGGGAGGGAACTACAAACCAATGTAAACCCTTATCCAGGGTATTTCTGAACAACTTGATTTAAACAGTATGTGGTGGCACTATCAGAATCTGAGAGTTATCCACGGAATTGTTAAAGATGAGTAGATTTTATGTCTAGGAGGCACCAGTAGGTTACTTAATCTGACTATGTGCACAATCCTGGATACTGAATTTGTCTCATGTTTCTCTAGGAAATCCAGTATTTTATAGTTATGTAAAGGGGCAAGCATGTTTATCTAACAATCTAGGACTCTTTGATTTACCAGTGATTTTCCAGAAAGAAATTTACCTTAGTTTTGGAAACCTGAAAAATAGAATATACAACCTCATAAGGGACATTTGTAAGGAGAGGACCAATGCACTCCCCAAAAAGTGCTCTCTGAGAAGGTCTGTCCTGTTTATGGAAAGTAATCCCCATGGCTCAGATTTTTTTATATTCCCTCATCAGATATTGTGCTTCTCCTTTGCCAGAGACAAGGTATGTGGTTAGTCAAATAGTACTTCAAAAGCATCTATTTTCGCCTTGTAAAATAATAAATTATTGACTCTCAGGTTTTAATATAAACACATTCACCTAGAAAATAATCACTTATGCTCTTTTGGGATTAGATTAAGAGCATTTATTCCATAAATAAAAAGTAAGATTGTATCCAAACATCTGTCACCAAACTAAATGTTTCTACAACCCAAATCCATTTGTTAATTGTCTCCTTTGCCTGGAATGCAGCTGTTTAAGTAATTTCTGAAGTAGCATCTATGCCATTGACAGACATCTGTGCAGAATCAGTGATGTGCAGAAAATACTCTATTTGTAGAGAGGCAATCATTCCTTTCTCTCCTTCCCTCCTCCCACCCGCAGCTCTTTGCAGTGATATCAAGGGAGTCCCAATCCTGGTATTAATTTCTTTTCAGCTGAAATGCACCCATAAACTTTTGTCAAGATCAAATGAGTAAAGGAAAGTGAAGATCTTTTTTTTTATGCTGAAAAATATTTTTAGATACCAAGCATGGAGATTTCTTAATATTAGAAAAGGACGGAATTTGCTGAAATAGGAAGAACTTAAAAATAGCATTTAACAAATAGTATAGCATCTATTATTTATCACAGCAGTCTGTGGGTAAAGGCCCAAAGCAAAGCATTTGACTTTGAAGATGAAACAAAACGAGGTGGTAACTGTTATAAAATCTTTTTGGATTTTCTTTGTAAAATAAAATATTGTAAAATATTGTAAAATATTGTAAAAATATTTTATTGAAATATAGCCTCCACCCAAAACAATCTTGCTGAACAAAAATTTTTTAAAAGAGCTTTAGTTCTTTCCAAATGCTCAGACTTTTAACAGAAAGAAGAAAATTCTGCACAATATTTCATAGATGAAAAACATTTTGTGGAGAGACCAATTCTACTTTATCTGTGGCTTTCTATGGAGCTAGGATGCTCCCATTCCACTGCAAGCACACTGCATCATAAACTTACCACACAGTAGGTCTCATCTTCCAGTCCCAGAATAGCTGAATTTGATCGAGTACTCCTAAGAAAAAGGAATAAGAAAGTTCTTGAGAAACTTTGCAATGAAAGATATAGTAATTATAGTATTATTTAAGAGTGAAACATTTCAAAGTATACTTTATTTTACAGTTTGAAGGATTATTCAAATATTAAAGATCATATATTATTCACTTGCAAAGAAAATGAGTTATTGCTCTAAAATGTGACATTCACAGCAGGGCAGAAAACTCCACCATGAAAGAGTTGTGAATTTGAAGGCATCCTAGCTAGTAATTGTTCTGTTTCCAAGAAACATGTACTTGACAACAGGCTTTATATAGGGACAGTTTAGGTTAAAAAAAAAAGCTCCTATGAAATGTTTTCAACAGAAAAAAAATGACTGCACAGGTCCAATGTGAAGGGAATTTAATGCTTACTGTTTTCTTCAGAGTAATATTTTTGCTTAACTTTCTGCATTGCATAAAATAAGAAAATTCCATACTAGCTTGCACCTCTTTGCTTAGAAGAACAAAGGAAGTTACAAGGACTTTGAGGAAATCAGGGTAACTTGAAGTTCGCGTGGCTTTGCTGGACTTCAGCAAAGAACATTGCACAAAATTAGCCAATTGGTTCACAATTGAGCAATTTAATTTATCTCAGTGTTATTATGTGCAAATTTTTAGCATATCACAGAATCACAGAATCACAGAATACTGTGAGTTGGAAGGGACCCACAAGGATCATCTAGTCCAACTCACCTCTGAGCCTCTTCTTCTCCAGGCTGAACAAACCCAGTTCTCGTGGTCGCTCCCCACAGGGCTTGTTCTCCAGTCCTTTCACCCTCCTTGTCGCCCTTCTCTGGACCCTCTCAAGCAGCTCAACATCCTTCTTAAACTGGGGAGCCCAGAACTGCACACAGTACTCAAGATGTGGTCTGACCAGCGCCGGGAACAGGGGAAGGACAACCAACCTCCCTGGACCGACTGACCACACTGTTCCTAATACAGGCCAGGATGCCATTGGCCTTCTTGGCCACCTGGGCACACTGCTGGCTCATATTGAGCTTCCTGTCGATCATTACACCTAAGTCCCTCTCCACTTCACTAATCTCAAGCCACTCCTCCCCCAGCCAATAGTGGTGCATGGGGTTGTTATGTCCAAAGTGAAGAACCCGGCACTTAGTCTTGTTAAACCTCATACTGTTGGAGTCTGCCCATGCACAGTCGATGCTAACAAAACCAACTTCCATTGGAAATACGTATTTCTAAATAATATGAGATATTTGAGTGATCAAGAGCTGTAACAGCTATTTGTAAATATAGTGTCAGCTGTTATGCATAATATAGCCTGCTAGTTAAAAGAAGCATCCTCCACTATTGGCTGAAGAGCTTTCTGCAGCATGGATGGGATTACGTTTGGTTGGGTTTTCCTTGCCTAAGAGAGATATCACAGCATTTAGAAATACTCTTCATGGACCCAGCTTGCCACTCAAGCTATACTAAAAGACTGGAGCTGGCTCTTCTGTGGACTCACTTCTTATTATGCAAGTCAAATGTTTTTGCACCTCATGCAGTCAGGCTTTGTTCTGCTATTTTCTGATCAAGGTCAGGACGGACAGAGGTCTGGACAACCTGATCTAGTGGGTGGCATCCCAGGGTGGGAGGCTGGAACTAGATGATCTTTAAGATGCCTTCCAACATAAACCATTCTGTGATTCTATGATCAGGAGAACTAGACTTGCATTGGTAATTCCACCAAGACCCTATAAACCCACATAAAGAGAGCAATTCATTTTTGCAAACCTAATAAACAACCCAGCAGACTGATCTGTTTTCCCCCAAGCTAAAATATACAAGACCTCAATGTGACTTCTTTGATACAATACTTGCTAAGCTGTTAAGGCACGGCTTTGAAAGGCTGAAGAGAAACCCTAACAAGTGCACTGTTCACAACTACTAGTGCTCATGGTAGGGAAAAATGGAGGGTCTGACCAGGTATCAACTACTAATTTAAAAGCCCACATGGCAGACCATGTCACAGAATGTCCTGAGTCCCAAAGCAGCATTGCCTCAGCAGAACAAATGCCAGGAAAACATCTAACAGAGAACAGCTTGAGGCTAAACTTCGTGTTAATTTGCTTCCCTACTGCAATCTTTTCCTTTTACCGAAGGCTTTTACAACCACTGCATTTGTCAGTGTCAGACATCGATAAAATGCATGGCAGTCAGGACAGAGATTAGTGAAAAACTGGCCAAGGGGTGCTCCCTACATTCAGTCAGGTCCTTGTGTCTTGAAGCATGACAGCTTAAAATTTTTAAAGCAGTTACATAAAATTGAGACTACATTTGTGTCCTTTACAGCAGCAGGTAACTCTTCCTTCTGCCCTGGCCAAGAAGGCTCATCTTTCTGGCGGGGAGCAGAGGGAACATCATTTAAATTAACTCCTTGGCTGCCCAAGAAGAACTACTCCACAGCAGGCTGGGAAAGTGCCACACTTCTGTCTGAAGACGAAACCACCAGCTCGTGATGAAGGACAAAAAGTCCAGTTAAGTGCATTGTCTATGTGTGTGGTGCTCTCTGGGCTGCATCTCTTTCCTCCTAAATGATGAGGCCACAGGTGTATTTGAAAGCCAGGGGGTAGATAGATGAATTTGCTGTCATCCTAGGGTTTTTTCGGTTTCTGTCAATTTTACTTTATTTTGCCAATAACCCCAAGAAGGAGTTTACTAGCTGACCTTTCTTAGATATGTTGTTACATGTCTAGAAATCAATTTCTAGAGTTATCTGTTGTCTTTTTCTCTTTTTTTTTTTTTCCCTGTAGCACTTTGGAATGTGGAGGCTGAGGAGAGATAAGTAATATAGGTTTGCTGGACTTGCACAAATATAACAGGGATACAATTTATGACTCAGCTCATTCATGGTAGATTATATGCTCTTGAGATGCTTGATGATTTATAGCTGATGTAAATTGTGATACTTACTGTGCCATTAGCAAAGCCATTATCTCTGTCATGAAAACTTAGGATCAATATATGTCAGCAGAGACAGAAACAGTATTGTGAGCTTGCTGATAAAAAGGAGTGTGAGGAGAAGCATTATAGGATTCCATTGGACACAGCTCTGAGAATTCTGAGATCTGAATTCTGAGAACAGAAATTTTACTAGTGAAAATCTGAAAGTCAGGCTGTTATGTCCTTTGCATTTATTAGGTGTGTGGTATCAGCCAGAGTGCATTAACACCCTCCCTCAAAAAAATTTTTTAAGTCGCAACTAGGAAGAACTAGCCTGTGACATGATGCTACCAGCCATTTCCTAGATACTAAAATGTTGAAATATGACTTGTTATCATGAAAACTAATTCCCAGAATTAATTAATTTTATTCTGCAATTAAATCAGATGCATTTTGTGGAGAAATGCAGTACTAATTAGAGCTGTCTGCCAAAGAAGAAGATCAGCACCATACATTTAGGTCACTGAGCACAGACTGGATGTCATGCTGGATAGGCAAACATCTGAGCTAAATTAAATGGTAAACAAGACCCTGACTACAATTACGTAGTTCACAATAAATAGTCACACAAACTATTTATTCAAAATCAGTTTATAAATCATTGCTCTTCAACTGACAGGCTTCGGATCTTTGAAGAAACAATTTCTCAAAAAGTCAATGCCCAGAATACAGCGAGCATTGGGACCAGCCACAATAAGCCACTTATCTCCAGTTAAACTTAACTTGTCTTCACCAGAGTCAGTTCCTGTAAGTCCCCCGTGACCCCAGCGATGGACACTTGCTCTTCCCCCACAAATTCCGATGATAACAATGTATATTGCACCCCAGTGTCAACCAATGCCTCATACTTCTGTGGTTCAGATGTGCCAGGCCATCGAATCCACACTGTCTAGTGAACCCGATTATCCCCATCCCCCCCTGACGGGAGGAATGGCTCCTCCAACATTGGTCCTCATCATCACTGGCAGGTGCAAACCTACTTGAGGGTCCTTCCAGTGGGCTGAAGCAGTTATAATCCAGGCTGTTACACCCGGAGACCTGTTCCTGCGACCCCAACACAGCACTTGCCCTCTTTGCCTTTACCTTCTTACCCTTCTCTTTGCCCTCGAGCTCACAGACTCACCTTTCCAGGACATCATTGGGTTGTTTGTCCCACTTCCTCATGTCTTCCCCATGCTGGAGAAGGAAGCACCACAGACCGGTATGGTATGAGACTCCTCTCCTGTACACTGCTTGAGAGGGTCCAGAGAAGGGTGACTAGGATGATGAAAGGACTGGAGACAGAGCATTGTGGGGAGCGACTGCGGGAACTGGGACTGTTCAGCCTGGAGAAGAGGAGGCTCAGAGGTGACCTCATTGCTGTTTACAACTACTTGAAGGGAGGTTGCAGTCAGGTGGACATAAATCTCTTCTCTCAGGCTACCAGCACCAGAACAAGAGGACATGGCCTTAAGCTGCGCCAGGGGAGGTTTAGAATGGATGTTAGGAAGAGCTTTTTCACAGAAAGAGTGATCTCTCAGTGGAATGGACTGCCCAGGGAGGTGGTGGAGCCACCATCTCTGGAGGTGTTTAAGTAAAGACTGCATGAGGAACTCATTGACATGGTCTAGATGATGGGAGGCTTGGATGGACAGAGCGAGATGCCTATGGTTCCGGGGTTGTGGGTTCGATCCCTGGGTGGGTGTTCACTTGGGAGTTGGACTGGATGATCCTTGTGGGTCCCTTCTAGCTCCGAATATCCTGTGAATCCTGTGAATCCCTGAAGGTTAACTTCACTATATAAGCTATCTTTTAAGGTCAGTCACTTTTCAGGAGTAAATATTCATACAAGAGAGCAGTTGAAAAAACCACCCATCCTCTTGTTTAGGTCTTGGGTTGAACAGCTTTCAAAGCTCTGGAGCATTTGATATAGAACTTCAGTCCTGCTCATTTTGGAAACTGTTATCACCCTTGAAATGCTGATCTCTCTCACAAAAGGTGCTCACATTTCTCACTTGCAATTTTGTATGCATAGCATTTACAACCATGCAACTATTAGGATTTTCCATAAGGCTCTTAGTAGCTCCACACTGATTATGTTTGGTGCCTGCATCAGTTCCTTCCCATACCTCTTTTATGACTGGCTTACTGTGTCAAACAAATCCCAAAGTGCTCTTGTGTCTACCCTTGCAGGTAAAAAGTTCTCAACATCCCCATACCTAAACTGGCTAGCCAAAACAGTTGCTTTTGTGGTGGCCTCCAACCCACCATCTTCTACTTACACACAGTGTTCCTATTACATAGGACTATCACTATCAGAGAATCACTCAATATTTCAGGTTGGAAGAGAACTCTGGCAGTCTCCAGTCCACTTCCCATAGAGAGCAGGACCAGCTAGAGTAGCTTGCCTAAGTGCAGAACATACAGTGCGCCTTCATGAATGCTAAATGCATGAGAATAGTAATTTTCCTAGACCCGCTGCCTATGCTTTTGCTCAAACTCTGCAGGATGTGATTGGCTCCTTTTGCCATAGGGACTCACTGCTTACTGGTACTCATCAACATTGTACTATTGATCAAAATTCTTTAAGACCCATAGTCCAGGTATTTATCCATTCACTTCATTGCTTATTTTCCACTTATCTCCACATATCTCACCAATCTGACTATAAGGGTACTACGAGAAATCACACCAAAGGCTTTGCTAGTGGCAAAATATACAACATCGACAACTCTTTCCTCATTGTGAGTCATCTATCTCATCACAAAAGGCAATTAGTTTCATCAGGATCGATACGCTGCTGGTAACTCCTTGTTGTTTCCAGTTTTGACCTTCAAGCACATGGGCAGGACCTCCAAGAGGACTTGCTCCATTAACTTGGTGATGTTGGCTCATTTCTTTGGTAGTCCTAGAGACTTCCAATCTGGTCTGTATAGCTTGTATATGGACTCAATGAGGAGCTCAGTGACATGGCCTAGATGGTGGGAGGCTCGGATGGATGGAGCGTGGTGCCCGTGGTTCCACGCCTGTGGGCCTGATCCCTGGGTGGGCGTTCACTTGGGAATTGGACTAGATGATCCTGTGGGTCCCTTCCAACTCAGAGTAACCTGTGAACCTGTGAACTTGCTTGAGCGCTCCCTTCCTTCATCTTCCTCTCCTCTGGGTATTGCTGCACCCTCACAGATTCTGCAACCAGCTTCAAGAGCATAAGAGGTCTGAAGGCAAGTCTTCCACAGCATAAAAGGTAAAAAGGTACTGACTACCTCTGCCTTTCCCCTGTCCTTTGTCCCTCAGTCTCTAGCTGTACTTAGCAGCAAGGTTCATGATTTCTTTAGTTTTCCTTTTTCAATTCTGTTATAGAAACCCTTCTTGTTGTCCTTCATATCCCTTGCTAATTCAATCTCCAGCTGCACTTCTGGTATCTCAATGTTTTCTTATATTACAGTATATTATTTAAATTCATCCCATTGGTAGGAAGAAAAACTCTAAGGAAGAACTCACTGGAGCCATTCACACAAGGGAACCAGCCAAATGCATCTAAATCTTTCAAGACTTGGAAGCTGCAACCAGATGGAAAGGGACAATTTCCAGATGTCAACCCTCCATGGAAGATTTCAAATCCTCAAAGAAAACAGCTCATAGAAAATTCATCATATAAGGGACATCAGAGAAAGAAAATTTATTGTTGTCTTTGTTACTGTGCAACTCAAATCCTTTCGCAAACTCTGACTCTTGCCCTATATTTTTAATTCCCAATGCACATTAATTACCAATTGTATTTTAATGTTCTGCCAGCAAGTTATATCTATTTTCACTTGGAAACTTTGGGATTTTTTATTCCCATGGGGCATAAGATAAGCACTTTATTAATTAAGTTGCCCAGAATTGAATTCAGATGATTGGGAATGCTACCACTTCTGTCAAGTATGAGACATCATTGTTTGGAAAGATGAAAGACAGCTCTGGAAAAACTAAAAAAAAAAAAGTCACAATCCATGGTTGACCACACACTTGAGGGACAAAGCACTGTGTACTTCAGTGGTTGCTCCCTAAGGGCTTCCTAAGAGAATCTTGGTGCAAACAAAATTTTGGAAAACAGTAAGGGTTATAGTCCTATTAGTTTTCACAATGAAAGACTAAAATGCTTCCAACATGTAAGTAAAAAACCTCCAGGGGTGAACATAAAATATGTTCTCAATCTTCCCTTTAAAGATTTTAGTTTGCTGCCAGGTATTAATCTTCAATTTTTGATGTGAACTACACTGTAGATCATAGAGTGTTCAACACATTCACTGTATTTGCTATGAGAAATTTGTGACATCTTCTCATTAAATATATCAGGTATGAAAATAGCAGGAAGAGAAAACAGTAACTATCAAAAGAGGACTGGTCTCCTGTCATTTTTTCAAGTGCCTTTCCAGACTAAGGTTGTCAGTGTAGAGTCAAGAGTAGAATTCATATCAGCTATCTTGCCAAAATTATCCCCTCTAGCCTTTGATGGCAAATATTTTACCTCTTTTTGTTTTGAACCTTTTGCAATGATGCATAAGGAAAGAGTTCCAGTTTCACTTCATTTTCCACTAAAACAAAGCCCATACATAGTGACACATTAACATCTAATGCTTGGTATATTAAAGCCCAGAGCCAGCCTGGCTCCTTCTTTACTCCTTGCCTTCAGGCACACTTCTCTTTCCATGACAGGGATCTGAGGCAGCAGGTCTCCAGTTGTATTCCCAACTTAAAATGGCAAATACTACATTGCTTTGAAGTTGTCCATTTATACATCACGTCTTGCCCTGTTGTACATTGCCCCTACGAAATACTCTTCTGGGATGAATGACTGTTAGCATCTTTTTAGCTCCTCCTGCCTCTTCCCGTATCAGCTTGAGAATCATCTTTCTGTTTNTGGATGAATCACTGTTAGCATCTTGATTTCCTAGACCATGTATGGTTTTTTTAACTCCTCCTGCCTCTTCCCATATCAGCTTGAGAATCATCTTTCTGTTTCACATTTCATGTGTTACCTTGGCTGATGCCCTCCTGTTTAATGAGTGTCTAGTCGCTACAGTCAAGGCCTGGAAGGTGTGCCTGGCAAATGAAAGGGTTTTCATGAGGGGGTCATTTTAAATCTTCCTGTATTTTTGTTGCATATTTTGACTCAAATCCCACAAAGTACCTGTCTCCTTTTGTCCTGCTTGTGAGAGCAATGTTTAAACCCTCTTTTAAACATTCAAGAGCTCTATCAGAGTTTCACTTCTCTGGTTTACCACACTTGCAGTCTTAGCTTTTATGTGTTCTCTTGACACAGAGAGCAGGGCTCTTTCAGTTCCTGTACTACGTAATCATGGTTAGTTAACTCCTGCCACAGTTATCTGAAAATTATTTTTAACATCACATATATCAAAGCCAATTATTTTCAAGAGTAAATATCACTTCTGAGTAGTTATATTTGTTGGTGATATCCACCCTCTGCACCAGCGAAACCAAGCAAGCCTTGGGGACTCTTCATGTGTCCTCTGAATTCCTGGGAAATTTAACTTTGATGGGGAGACCTTCAGTTTTTGTGCTCTTTCAATTGGGCCCTCTCCCACTGTGCTTTTGACACCAAGGATATTTCACTCAATCACCTCAAGAGAAGGACCTGTCACCTTCAATTCCACCCGATCTGTCTTTGTTTCCTGAGCTGTCAGCTAATATAACACCAGTCCAACAAACTGCTCTAGAAAGCCTTAAAATGAAAGTTTTCCACAGCAGGCATCAAACACAGATCAGCCATTTCATAAACCCATAGCTTCTTGTATGAAATAATCTGTCTGCAGCTAAAACATCCCTTGTGCATTCCTCTCTCCTGCCAGCTGGTCAGGAGTCAGGTGCTTTGATGCTGCCATACCTGCTGTGGGTGACACCGACATGGTACAGGGTGTGGCAGAAGGTGAACACTGTGCCTGTAGTCTTCATACTGATGTCTTCCCCTAGCCAAGTCACACGTTCCTCTTTCGGATTTCCTGTGCTTTTGGCAATGTAAACACTTTAATAACTTTGCAAACACCACTGCACTAAAAGTTAGGCTCTGAAAAGTTTTGATGCCAAGGGAGAGCCAAGAAATGCATAATTAGGGAAGCAATGTTATTGCCAGAAAAGACCAAGATAGATTTTGAACCAGAGTTCTCCGTCTAACATGGAGCAGAGCATGGTACAGGGACACCTCTGGATTCCAGGCAAAAGTCACCAAATATTTTTTTACCTACAAAATCAGGCAGAGAGCAAAGCAGCACATGAAGTTCCACATCTCTCAAGAATCTTTAGTCCTCTGGTGCACCACAGGGAGGCCATGTTTGCACTGTGGTGGATGGTCCTGCTTGTGGATGGCCTGCAGGAAGCGCTGTGTGAGTCAGCAGTGCTGGCGTGGTGATGCACAATGCAGGGCTGCAGGACAGGAGAGGAGCCAAGTCTCAGGCCTCAGGGTGGGATCTGCAGAAGGTGACTGCTGAGGGAGGGAAAGTGCCGCTTGTCTTTGCTTAAGGGCCCTGGTATGCATGCCATTGAGGAGAGGCTATAGGTAGGAGCAGGATGTTGGATAAATCCATCTAAAAATCTTTAGGAGTAACAAGTGGCAAATTCCACACACATAAATACATTTTTCTTTTTTAACGGGGTGTAGGGTCAGCCCCAGGTTTAATCAGACACCAACTGCTCCCAATGACACAGAGAAGTGTCCTTTCACAGCAGTGCAAGTCCACACTCCTTCTCTTGGATGTGCCTGTATACCTCAACTCCAAAATGGCACTGGAGGGTTGCTTTGTAGCAGAAAGTACACAAGGAGCAGGACAAAAACATAAGACCCTGAAATTTAGGGAAAGACTGCAGCAGAGATGCTAATCCCACTTGAAAGGGTGGGCTCATGTCCAATTACAGGTTTTTTTCCAATCCACTGGGAAAGTCGTTACACTGATGGCAATCAGATTGGTGCAGCCATGGCAATCTTGAAAGAATTTGATTAAATGATATAGTGGACAAAGACGGAAATTGCTTTTCCAGCAAAACCCCAGCATGGATAGTTTTTTTAATTAAAATGAGGTAATCTGACACTTTCATGTTTAAAATCACATGGAAGTGAGAAAACAAAAGTGAGGGTTATGAGCAAGGAAAAATATCCCTTTGTTTTCTCTACTGACTGATTGTCACCACACTGTTTTTAAAATCCCTTTGCTTCCCTGTGTAATGAGGTTGATTAAAATCCTCTAAAGAAATAAAACAGCTGCACAAACCTCCAAAATCACACTCTTCTCTACCACATGTGCATTGTATTCTTTTCAACAGCTTTGTTTCGAAATTATTCTTTTCCCTTCACTGCCTCTGAAAGTCTATTACCGGATTTATTAAAACAAAGCCAAATAAGCACGCTGAATACAGACACAGTTATTGCCTCAACACATGTTCATGCAAGGACTACTGTGCTAGCAGGTCTGAGCTGCCGGCTGTCACTGAACTGAGGCAGAACAAAGGAAATCTCAGTTGAAAGAATGAAAGTGCACACTAAGGAAAGGTTCTGTATTTTGCCCTTCTACCATACATTGAAGAGCTAAAGTAATAATTATTAAGCTGAAGTCAGACCATGACATTTTACTTCAGCGCAGGCTAGGAGGAGAAATGTTCTTATATTGTCTCTAAAGTGACCCGACACCTTTCCACTGTGTGAGGCTGGGATGAGTTAGCACTGCTACAGGCTGCTGCTGCAAGGTGTGCCTTCCAGGGAATTAGCCCATGTGGGGCGACTTGAGGAAGGGCCAAGCAGCTTACTTCCCACTCCTGCTTGGCTGTGATTTGTGGGGGAGAAGGGATGAGGAGAAGCTGCTGGGCAGAGCAGGCTACGCATGCACTGCACATGCACATTGTATGAACACACACTGCACACGTGAATGTTGCACCCATGCACTTCACATACATGGAGAGAGAGGGAGGAGGGATGAATGAACCCCTGCAGCTGAGGAGGTGGCGCACCAGCCCTTGTGCCACTGTCACTACACAAACCAAGGTGTGCCCAGACCTCACCTGATAAAACCTTTCCTCTTCCCCATTTCATTTGTTTTTTCACAGGCAGGCTTCCCTAAGGAAGCAGAAGGTTTAATCGATGCACTGAGACGGGAGCACTGTACCCAGTGCTAAAGTAGGAACTAGCGCTGGAGCCGCTGGTGATTCTCCAGGGGGGTGGTTGAGTTGCTGTCACTGGAGGTATTTTAAAAGACATGTAGATGTAGCATTTAGAAGCATGGTTTCATGAGGGCTTGGCAGTGTTAGGTTAACCATCTCTTCAGGCCTAAGTGATTCTATGATTCCTCTCTGGGCAGCGTGGGAGTTCCCTGTTCCTATCAAGCCTTCCTTCTGTGCTGTGCTCCCCGTGGTGGGGGGTTTTTGTTCCTCCCTCAGCCCATAAAGCTGAGGTGGTTTTTTGAGACTTTTTTTTTTTTTTTTTTTTGGTGAATCATCTCAACAAAGGGAAAGACACACCTGCAGGCAGAGGCACTTCTGCGGATGCCCATGACCGTAACGCTGCTGGAGTTTGCACAAGCAAGATGCAGGTGCTTTTATTACTGGCATCAGTCAGTTTTCCCACCTTTTCAGTTTTCCCAAGAAATTTGCTTTAATTTCTTGCTCAGGGCAATAGATTTCTTTGCTTTTCTAGGTGGTACCTTTTTAAAGTCTTGGATGTAGTGCAAGATGCACAGGGCAAGCACACACTGCCTTCTTGGCAAGAAGCTTTATGTGCCTGTGGGGAACCACCCACCTCCTCCCCAGTCACCTCAACTCCAGCATCACTGTCCCTGCCACGGGCACCAGTGGGCTTCCCTGTCACTCCAGTAAAACTAAACTTTTCTGTCTAATCATGGAGACAAAAACACTTCAGTGTCATAAATAAAGCTACACTTAGTTCGATAGGACATATTGAGTTTATTTAAATGATTAATAGAACTCTACCTAGAAAAGTCAAGTTGTAAGAGCTGCTTTGCAATTCTGAAAGAATGATAAAGTAAATCTTAAAGTGTTTAAAAATGTGAAAATGCAATATCTGCTAAACAAGAGCAAACACAGTCAGTTCTATGCAAATATCTGAGGACAGAGTGGATTGGGAAAATACCAGAGGCTAGAAATTTCTTTCTGTCTAGAAGAAGACGTGTGTCTCAAATAGTTTTAAATCAGTAAATTCTATGTCAGTGATGCAGATGGAGTAAATTGCTGGCCCCACAGACATTAATCACTCAATGAAGTAATTGAGTTCAGAATTTTACCCTGAGACACTATTTTTTTAAAGATAATTCATATTTCTGACATTTTTTATATACACTCACATAGCATAGACTTAGAGACTTCTAGGCTATGCCCATATATATATAAAAAATCTTTTATAACATCACTTGTAATCATGCTTTATAAAACTTTTTTACTGATTCACAACAGTAAAGAGTTTCTCATTTTTCTTTATCATTTTATTCAGAGGTCGCTCTTTATTTTGCTCTCTTCTCTCTGGTGCAAACAACTGAAGCCCCATTCTAGCAGAATGACATGAAAGCATATGTGTTGTCTGATGAGGAACAGCCCTATTCCACAAAACACACTGGTGTTTTTGAGTGTCAGCCGCGCTGCATGGTTTCGCAGCACAGCCTTATAAAAGCACCACTTTTTTCATTTAAAGTGCCATGATATGGACATTGGTTGATTCATGATATGTGTTCTTTGGTGAAAAGAACAGAAAATGTGCATAAAACTAGAAATCAGTGTCAAAATTGCAGAAACAGCCTCCCTGGGTGCTCTAGACACCCAAGAGAAAGCAAATAGCCCCTCAAGCCCTAGGGCTAATTGAGGTGAACTTCCAGGAGGCACAGCACTGTGACCCCTACCAAAGGACTAAGCTGTAACATGTACACACTCCCCAGGACATTTCAAAGGCAGACAAGTCTCCTGCACTCAGATTTTTCTCTCAGGAGAAATTATCTCTCAAGTTTATAAACTATTCCTTTAGTCCAGTTTGGCAACTGCATTTTCTACAAGAGCTTTTTATTTCTTATTACATATCATGGCATATGTTCACGTTTTCCCTAATGGTTGTATTGAAGAATAGAATATTTTTTTCTGGTTTTATCCAAATAATTTCCTAATGTTGAAGTGGATGTGACATCATATTTCTTACTGAAATATCTGCTACTCACATTTCAAAAGAGAATTTATCATCCATATATGACAACCAAACTGATAATTGCTCACAGCAGTGCTGGTAGAAGTTTAAAATCCCTTTTGAGGTGTTTCCCCCAACTTTGTTAAGCAGGTCTCTTTCTCACGATTTGGATAGTAGATAAAATTTTAGAGACATTTTTTAAAATGTGCATGTAAGTTCACAATTGCAGTTAAATAATAGTTGTTTCAGTTTTGGTGCTTATGGATGATTAGAATTATATCATTATATCTCTTTCTTTGATCACAATTTAGTGTAACACTTTATCTTGATTCTCAGTAACTTCCAACTTTGATGTTATATTTAATAAAATATAATGCTCTGCTGGAGAATCCCTCGGGTATCTTTAATTTCTTTTCTTTTTTATTAATATATATTACGCTGTAAATGGGATTAAATTGTCTGATTAGTGAAGCAGGCTCTTGCTGTAGCAGTTAAACCCTGAATTCCTCAGGGCGATCTAGAGACATTGTTAAAGCATCTTTCCAAGATGCTGATAAACCCGTGAGAGTTATGCAAAACATTTATTTCCCTTGAGCTGAGGCTGGTTTCATGCTCCAACCCCAACCTTTGTTTTGTGTTCATTCATCTTCCTCCACAGGAAGCTTTGCTTTTGCCCATAGAAATGTTGTAAGGCTGGACTGTAATGCAGTGAAAGAGGTGATGCAGACCCTTGAAGACAAAATCCTCCTGTAACCGCAAACCCAAGAGTTGCCTGCACAGAGCTATGGGCTTCTAGAGGCTGGGTCACCGCAGAGAATCATTCAAAAGATACAGCAAGGCCAGTATTAGCCATTTTCTCCACCAGCTGCAATTGCTCCTTGATGCTCACAGGGTTCATGTTGGCTTGAAGTAGGCCACTAGCACTGCTTATGGCCACCCAAGGAGTGTCAAGAAACTGGAGAGAGCCCAAGAAATGGGGCATTTAGCCCAGGAAAAAGCAAGTTAACAAATTGGTAATGTATAAGGCTTTGGCACAGGTCCTGCATACAAACAGCCCTTGAACTCAAGCATTCAGTCAGGCTCATGAAGTACCTGCTGCACTGAGGTGAAGTTCAAACTCAGGCATGACACATGGGCTACCCTATCAAAAATACCTCCTGAAAATGCTTAAAAGGAAAAGCAGAGTGGGCTGAGATAGGCATGGACTTGGGGAAGAGGAGAAGAGTGAGGCTGACAGGAAGGTGGGTCTTTTCTTACACTTATGCTCCAGTGGCTCTTGGTTGGGACAGCTGTGCCATGTGCTCTCCTGGGATTTTTACAGTATCCAGCTCTTGTCCACAATAGCTTATCATATGTTCATTTTAATTGCCTCCAGTAGGGTAATGAGGGTAAGGTGAAGCTTAATAAACTCTGGCTGATGATGCCTACACAACTCTCTTAAGAGGGGAGGTCCCTTTTAGCCTATCAAGCAGTAACAGCCTTGAGAACCTGGGGTCACATCATTATGCTCTTTATTACAATTTATTAAGATTATATATTGCAGAACTAACACTGTAGAGCTGGACAGTGCCAAGCCAAGCAGCTTTTGCCATACTATGAGCATAGGAAAATTCTTCATCACTTTGGCATTTATTGGCTAACAGAATTGTCTTTAAAGCAGTCAATCAACATACTATGCAAGAAGAAAAATGAAAATATACAATAGACTGACTAGTAAGTAAAATGTCAGATTAAAAATACTTAAATGCAAAAGGCCTTTTAACTAAGTATAATAGGCTTTTTGAGCTGTCAGGCCTTTAACATTTCTTTGGAGACAGAGACAGACATATATATAAAAAAATATTGTTATGAGATATACTTCTAAGCCTGTAATTGAATAATACTCAATGAAAACTTGACATAACAATGCATATAACAATGAAAACTTGTATGAAAACCTATCTTATTATTTTATAAATAATTCAAGCAGTTAGTGTCATGATAGACTTTCTAAAGGATGGTGAAGTTGCCCTGCGCAGGGCACAAGGCAGAGCTTATAATGCAAGTGAATATTTTGGTCCTTCAGCATCCGGACCCAGCTGTGACATCATTTATATACTTAAGCAGTTTACACAGGTGAATAGCACAGCTACCTTTTCAGAGAGCTTTTCAAGTGTAAAGCTAACTCTTTCACAATATGATCAGTAGAAATATTCACAGTGTATAAGGTGGGGTTTTAGGATTTCAGGATTAATGTAGAAAAAAGAAGGGAGGGGAGGTTTCCATATTTCTAGGACCTGAAAAAGTGGACATGGGACAGGAGTAGATGTTGTTTCTTGTTGTCTACACAGTAGAAAAATATCTCTTCTAATTTACACAGGTAGAAATGTTTTGTTCATAGACAGCCCTTTCCCTCTTTGTCACTGAAAGAGAAGAAAATTACAGTATATCCTCGCTGCATTGCAACCTCTCCATTACGATCCCACAGATTTGCAAGGAACATTTCTTGCAATTCAGTTTCAGGGATCTGCGAGGTTTCCTGGCCGATGCACGCACAGTGCCTCTGCTTTGCTGAGTGGCGGTGCTGGCTCTCCCTCTTGGGTGGGATGGGGCCAGTCCCGCGGGGAGGGCGTGCAGTTTCTCTGGCTTGCTGTGGCGCTTAGAGCCCTGCAGCACCGTGCCCCAGTCCCTGACCTGGTCCTGTGTGTCTCCATGCCCAGTCCCTACAGTGGAAGGGTCATGACCCAGGCAGCCGCTGAGACCCAGCGCAGCACCGCCACAAGACATGCCATTCCTTGTTACTCAAAGCCCAGTCAAAGCCTGGGCAGTGCTGCCTCTACCAGGACCAGTGTATGTAAGCAGCACGGGGTGTCGCAGTGTTGCAAAGTTAACGTTTTTCAGGCTCCAAGAATGGTGACCAGAGCTCAGGGACACCCCTTCCCCGCTGCGGAGGCAGGGTGAGCACATGCGGTGGCAGCAGCTGGGCCAGCTTGTGGGGCCAGCACGTAGCAGGCACGAGCACTGGGGCCGGGGGGAGCCTGGGGGGAGAGCAGCAGCACGGGGTTTGGGCGGCGAGCACACACCCACTCAGGTCACAGCAGCCGCTCAAAAACGGTTCCTTTTGCTCCCCTGTGCTGAGAGAGAGCATGGGAAGGAGCGGAAGAGTGCCTGCAGCGCTCCAGAGTGCTGGGGACTGGAGCAATGGGTGTGGCCTGCATGCATATTAATGACCTGCGCGTCTTTGAGAGTTTGATGTTCTGCAAGACCCCTGGCATGACTCGTTCCTTGCAAATGAGGGGGTATAACTGTACTTAGCCAACAGGAAGAAACATTTCACAGTATTAACAGCCATTAAGAAAAGTAACAATTCAAAAGCACTGGGTAAAGAATATACATATATGATGAAGGATCTGTGTGAATAGCTATAATAAGTGAACCCAAGAGCAACATAGCAAGGCATTGCTAACATAGACCCAGGAAATGCATTATGAGAACAGCACAGCCAGGTAGTTTGATAAAACAGAAGCAATTGGAAGAGCCCTTACAAACCATCACTAATGTCTTGGTTGCCTTTGGTGGACATAGGCAAGACCTAAGCCAAAGCCACTAAAAACCTGAGTCAAGAGCAAGGATTCCCCAGCTAGAATACTACCATGATGAATGTGCCAGTCAGGAACAAGGACTTCTGGCTTTTCTGGCTTTCCTGGCAAGGTGTAGGTGCCCTTTCAATGGCTAAAATCAGGGTACAAAATACCCTAATATGCCCTCAGCCCAGAACCTAACCCCCTGCCTTCTGCAGGAAAAATCCCATCAAGGATGAGAGTTTGCAGTAGTTCCTATGCTCTTGGGAGTATGCATGCCACAGCTCAAAAATCCCTAGTGTTAAACATGAATGACCTGAGCCTAGCAAGGAGCAAGAAGAGTAACATTTAAGGCAAGAAACTTCAGACATTTTAGAAGAAACTGCTGTCTAGTACAGAGAAACAACCCCATAAACCACAAAATGACAGCATCTGTCCCACTGGAAAATAATCATGAGAGGAGTCTTTGTAAATGTATCTCTGATTTGAGAGATAAAATTAGAAAACTTAAAGTTGACTGTTGCGAAACTATCCAGTAATTTAGAAAATTTAGATAAGTGTTCAAGTTGATGTCCTGACTTTTCTGAGGACAACGACCGTATTGGTGCTACCTTTAATGGGGCCAGGATGTCAACCCTGAACTTTGTGCTATTGATCCAAAGCAGCCAACATTAAGTTGTGTCGTTAGACTAAATCAAAACACTACTTAATTTGCTAAAGAACTTTCCCATTAGCAGGCAAACAGTATCCCTTTGCTAAAGACCCATACCTGCTTGTATGGGAGGAAAAACTCTATGAAAATACTGTCACCACAATTTATGTGAAAAAAAAACGTTTAGTAGTGGCAATTCAAATGATAAATTGTAATCCATGGAACTCAAGAACAGAGGTGGAATGAAGAAAGAAAAAATGTTTTTCCTCTTAAGAAAACTTGGACTTTTTCAGGGAAAATTGATAATAGAATATTCAGGTCCCAAAACGTAATATATTACAGTTATACCTCCTCCATCGCGAGGAAAGGGAGAGGCGACAGCCCTCGTGAAATATTAATCTCGCAAAGAACNGGGTTCAGTTCCCCAGCTGTGCTTAGAGTAACGGGACAGCGAGACTCCTGGCCCACCTCGTTGGGCTGGGCCAGCGCCGCCCCACAGGGAGCTCTGGCACCGCCTCTCGGTGGAGCAGAGGCGCTAGGCATGCGCGAGCGGCATAAATTCGCAGATGGTGGAATCAAAACTGCGATAAATTCACATCGCAAATGCGCGAGGTCATGAAGGTGAAGTCGCGATACAGAGAGGATTCACTGTATTTCCAAAAAGTGGCAACAGAGCCTTGAGTTCAGCTAGGTCTACTTCCTTTGCTCTGGAAGGTAGTTTGAGATCCTTTCTTTTACCATGAATTATGTTTCCATTATGACCCTATTCATGCTAAACAAACATAGTAAACTAACCCCATTAGCCTCAGTTACTTAGCCTCAGTAAACCTTCCTCCACCTTGACTGTTGGACAATCATCAAATCTTAGAAATATTTGGGTTGCAAAGGGCCTTAAAGATCATCTCATTCCAACTCCACTGCCTTGGGGAGGATGACCTTCCACTAGACCAGGTTGCTCAGAGCCCATCCAACATGTCCTTGAATGCGTCCAGGGATGGGGCATCCACAGCTTCTCTGGGCCATGTGTTTCAGTGTCTTACCACGCTCACAACAAAGAACTTCCTCTTAATATCTAATACAAAATTACTCTCTTTCAGTCTGAAACTATTCCCCCTTCTCCTGTCACATGTCCATGTAAACAGTATGTCCCCATTGTTTTTGTAGGCTCCCTTCAGGTACTGGAATGCTGCAATTAGCTCACCCCAAATCCTTCTCCAGGTTGAACAATCCCAATTGTCTCAGCATGTCCTCATAGGAGAGCTGCTGTGTCGCTCTGTTCATCTTGGTGGCCTCCTCTGGACTCACTCCAACAGGTCGATGTCCTTCCTGTACTGGGGACCCCAGAGCTGGATGCAGCACTGCAGGTGGTGTCTCACCAGAGCAGAGCAGAGTGGCAGAATCCCCTCCCTCGACCTGCTGGCCACACTGCTTTGGGTGCAGCCCAGAACACAATTGGTTTCTGGGCTGTGAGTGCACATTGCCAGCTCATGTCCAGCCTCTCACCCACAGCACCCACAAGTCCTTCTTGGCAGGGCTGCCCTTGGGCTGTTCATCCCCCAGCCTGTGTTGATACTGGAGGTTGCCCTGACCCAGGAGCAGCCCTTTGCACGTGGTCTTGTTAAACTGCATGAGATTCCCATGGGCCCACTTCTCGACCTTGTCCGGGACCCTCTGGATAGCATCCTGTCCTTCAGGCGTGGCATCCACATCACTCAGTTTAGTGTCCTCTGCAGACTTGCTGAAGGTGCATTTGATCCCTTTATCAATTTCATTAATGAAGGCATTTAATAACACTGGTCCCAGTATGGACCCCTGAGGGACACCACTTGTCACTGATGTCCACCGGGACTCTGAGCCATTGACCACTACCCAATGAATGCAACCATCCAACCAATTCCTTATTCAACAGTATTTGACCAAACCTTGTAAAAAGAGTTTATCTTACTNTATATATAAGTATTTATACACAGAGTACTCTATGGATTTGCAGTAATTAAATCTAAAGAAATTCCACCATGTAAAAATGAATGAACACACAAGGTATAAATATATACCACTTAAATAAGTATCTTCCTGTTAGGAAAGAAAGAGTTGTTTTGTATGTGTGTTTGTCTTCCAATAATAGTCATATGTTAATATTTTTCTCTGCAAATAAAATGTGTTTTCCTGAATATTGTTAGAAATAAAATTAAAAGCTCACCTGGCCTTCATTTTTAGTGTATTTATAAGTCCTCTACTCCTAAACTCCTCTTTTTATCCAGACAAGTAAAATGCTGCTGGTACTCTATTTTTCTGTCACGTATTCTTCTTTGATTCAAATCACAAGTCATTCTACCCCATCCAGAACATGAGGGCAAAGATACACACTACTGACAAACCTCTGTAAGACCCAGACACCAAAAAATCCATAACTTAAAACTGGTATAGTATTTCAGGCTTAAAAAATAAATGTAGGTGAAGCTATCTTCAGCCCAAGGTAAAAATCACCCCCTGGGGAAAAAAACTGCCCACAGTTTAAACAGGAATAAATGCTGCAATATTTATGAGTATCATGGTGCTGGGAATTCCCTCTGCAAGACTTTGATTTTCATCATACATTGATTTTTGTCATGAGCTGTTCTAAAATTAGAAGAGACCACAATCTGACAAGTATCCTTTGTTTTAGTTGTAGCAGATGGATACTACGAGGTACTTTCTCAGCTTGAAACTGTTCCAAAACCTGAGGCACTAATCTGACATATTAAACTGAATTTATATAAAATCTTGTGTCTTTACATCACGCAATATCGTTTATGGCATGCTGGGTCGTGACAGTTTAAGTTATGAAAATGCTGTATCACGCAGCCGATCAGATCTGGCTTTATAGCAGGTCTCATGAATTTCTTCATCCAGAAAGAATAAATTTTGTGTGGGAGCATTCTGCATAGCACCCCTGCAGAGCAATAGATTAAAACTGGATTTTAGCATTTACCTCTCGCTCAAATATAAATCAGGAATTAGAATTGATAATGGCAGTTATCCATCAAAAGCAATGCAACTGCAGATGAACAGGAGTAGTTTTAGGGACAAAAGGAGTCACTTTTTATTATTATCATTAAAGAAAACGTCTTCTACTTGGAATGTTTCTAGGCTCTAAACAGGGAGTGATTAGGTCCATGTAGGTCATCAGCACGGATAAGGACGATGCAATTAAAATAACACCTCTCCAGATTTCAGAATGTTATTCTGAAACTCAGCAGTGGGCCTGAGCACAGCAGTTCACATTGCAGACTCCTCTTGACAGAAGATCTGGAGGGAACATCTACCATAGCCGGCAGGATTCTGCCCCGCGGTTCATCGTTGTATTCGGTGGGCAATTGAAAGCTTTACGGAACTCTTCAAAGTTGCTCATGGCTCCAATAACCCTGCAAATAGAAAAGTGACGGATATGCAGGTTGCCTTCTGTTAAACTCTGTAGATCTGCAAGTGTTTCAGTGTGCTCACTTCAGACTGAATTTTCAGGCTCTCATGTCATTTTTCCACAAATTAAACCAAATGGTTCAGGAGAAACACTACCAGTTAAAGTTAATATGAAGACAATCTTATTTTGTTTGGTGCTTTGAGAAGCATCTTACTTTGCCAGAAACTCGATGAAAAACAAACGTCTTTTGTGATACTGTGTCCTTTAGAACAATTTTCTAATCTGACCCTTGGCAGCAAAGGTGGGAGATCAGCAGCAGCCTTGCACAGTGGAATCCTTCTTCCAGCACCTGCCAGATGCTGCAGTCCAGCAGGCAGGAGCATGTAAGCACACACTGGGGTGGTGCTGGCAGTGGTTTCATTTGGCTCACATCAGTCAGATTGTCATAACAACATGCTCTGCCCACGCATGTATATACACACACACACACACACACTGGGGTCCCCAGGTCTTTGCAGCCTGAGGAGACAGTTTGACCCTCCTATTGGGCAGCTCAGCCTTAACATCTGTGAGCATCTCAACTCCTCTGATACTCTGGAAATACATTTACTGAGCCTTCTGCCCTGACCAGTTCCCAAGCTCTCTTGCTTCCACCACAGTTGGGGTGGTACTGAAAGCAGTTCATCCCTGCCTCAAACAATCCAGACAATGTGTCTGCATCCCAGACTGGTGCCTTCAGGCATAGTGGAAGGGCTCAGTCGTTGTATGCAGTCATTATTGGCTCCTGCTTTCACATCTACATTATTTGATGCTGCCAGAAATTATTATTTTACTATTGCTAGGTTGAGATTGTGTTGTTTTCTGTTTTTTCCTGTGCTTTTAAGTACGTATCACGGAATTTACTAACCTAAAATTTACAATGGCGTTAAAGAGTTCCCTGAGTTAAGAGCAGAAAAATATCTACTGAGCTATTGATTGTACGCCTTTCCATCATCTTTGTTATGCTGTGAGAAGGCATTTTCTATATTGCAGACAATCAGCTTCTCAGCATAGCTCAGCATGGTAGAAAACATTCTTATTACATTGATTAGACTTTCTGTGAGTAAGAAAATTTCCAGTCATCTGGCACAAAAATGTCTAAAGGTCAGTTCTGTAGGGAGGATTACAAAATGAGGTTAGGCTTCAAATAGGATATACAGCTTTACTGTAAAAACATTGCAGATATATATTCAGGGACTGGAACAGCAAGAGCTGGTCATGCAGAACTGCTGCTGAAGTTGATGGGAGTTGTGCCTGCCATGCCAGAGATTTCAGTCTGAAATTGGCATTCAAAAATAGCAAAGACACATGCTAATACTGAAAATCTGTCAATTAAAAAGAAATAAAACCAGATTCTATCCAGTGAAATATCTTTATGTGTCACTTTTTTACCCATGGTGTGATATTGCCACACATTAACTGTGTAATCAGAGTGGGTTGTCTGGATTTCATCCCATTGAACTGTAATAGACACCTTTCCCTGAACAGGTCACCCTGGGCTCCCTCCGTAATCAATAGAAATATGTACTTGCACAGTCTGAGTAATTCAAATTTGTTACCTACTGAAAGATGATATATATATACATATATATATATATATATGCTTACTTCTGAAATGCCTTTCCCTCTTTGTCCTTGAAGAAAACCTGGTGTATATGCGTGCACCTATACTCAGGATGCGTGTTACTCATTTCTATCAGTAGGGAACTAGGTTTGTGTTACCGCTCTGGGATGTGCTTTCGGTCTCTGTACGGGTGTTAGATGGTGAGTTGGACTAGATGATCCTTGTGGGTCCCTTCCAACTCATAATATTCTGTGATTCTGTGATTCTTGGACTTCGTGAGTGTCTATGGTTAGGGGAGCCTGTGGGAGGCCTAACATGAGTGACACAATCACTAGCTTATGACTGGACTATCACAGCTCTTGCAAGCCAAGTGTACTTGAAGGCCAACAGAAGAGTTTAGTCTTGAACTGAACTTACAGGGCATGTTTTGTTTTGCATTATCAATATAATGGAAGGTAGTCACTGAAAAACTGTTAATGAACTCAGACATATTCAATCAAGGGCCCTCCTAATATTCACTGTTTTCTAAACTAGAATTGCTTAGGGAAAGTAATAGATGAGGCATTTCACGTACTCAGGCCAACATCACAGAGATCAGAGTGTGTTCTGGTTCAAATGCTTTTGAAGGCAGATGCAAGCTCCTCAATTTTACAGAAAAGCGTTTGTAATACTGAAAGATAAGCTAATAAAACCAGTTCATTTTCAATCTAAACCAAGAGCACAGCCCAATTTTGTGTTTGCTCTTAACCCACTCTTAAAATGCTAAATTTCTGCACTTCTGTTCTGCAGTGATTGATTCTGTATGTACACCGAGGAAATACATTATTTGCACTACCTGAACTGTGGAGGGCTGTGAGCTCCAGTATATATTTGCTCCCTCGCAGATTCTGGTCTAAAAGAGTTGCATCTTACCTAATAAAAAATAAAAGACATAAACAGGCACATTATCTGGGATGACTTTGTAAGTAAAGCAGAATGTAATGTTCTTAAGATGCCTATTACTTCTGGAATGCACAAAATGGAAAGATACAACAAATTCCTGCATTGTCTCACCTTTGCTAACCTTTGCAGTTTTCTGTTGGTGTAGTCTCTTGTTTTTTCAAATCCTCAAATGGATCGAGTTTCCACCCACTGTTTTCTCTACCCACTCTTTCCATCATCTAATCACAACCACTTTACTAGTTCCTTTTTTGAAGTTATGTATAATGGCAGGTTGCTTTTCAGCTTGTGCTGCAGCAGCTCACATCTTAATAATTACCAAACATACTTCTTGGTCTCAAAGCTATGTAATTTGTATAAAAGGTACACATAATGATGTTTATAATCTCTACAAGCAGATTTATTTATTTTTTTATCCCACATTGGAATGTCGGTTTCTTTCAAAATTACACATTTTCCACATTTCCATCAGTGGTCCCTAATTCACTAATTCTGATAAAATACTTAATCCAATTGTAACTGACCACAAAACAGAGCAGACAGAATATTTGCACAACTGAATAATAACTCATATACTGTATCCATTGCATGAAAAATCTCATTTAAGCTGCCCCTACCTTACCTAACTCCCAACATTGAAAGTTCCTATTGACAAAATCCTTTAAGCCATATAGCCCATAGGATTTCAGTGGACTTCAAGGTAATTTTGTCTGGCTGAAGACAGCCTTGACAGTTTGAATAAGTCTACTGAATATATTAAGCTCTGTGGAGATAGTCTGAGCTCAAGAGTATTTGCATGCACTGCTCTCACTGTTCATGTGGCACTGGACATAAGATTCCTGCAATGGTGTTGTTACACCCCCAGATCTTCCCTATAGCTTCAAAATTTTCTTGGCGAAAACTGACATAGTGTAAAATTTAATTCAGCATAAACGACCAAAGTGGAATCTTTTCTTGGCTCAATATTGTCAGACTGAAACAGCCATAGGCCCACAGGCTGCATGATTGGCTCTCAACAGAGAAATGATTTTCAGCCAGGACTGGTTGCATTGGGTCCTGTTTCTTCAGTCTGGGATGATTCATTCCTTCCACCTGTGGGCAAAGCTGTAAAGCCCAGCTTTTGCTTCCCATGTAAGGAGTTTGTCCCAGCTTGTTTAACCAAAAAAATAATTTCTGACCCTCTCCTGGTCTACATGTTTTTCTAAAAAATTCTCATCCCTTATCAAACTTCTGTTACAACATATTTAGCATACATACAGTAGAAAATGAACTAAGACTCTCTTCACTGCTGCATAGTTTCCTTGAACAACATTCATAGTAACAAATGGTAGTGGTACATTTTCGGTCTGTGGTGGAAGCAGTCAGAAACTGCTGGGTACTGCAAGCACCAGCAATCTGGGAAGGTGAAATCTAGGAAAATTGAAGGAGGCTGAGTCAGTATGGGCAAGAATACCATTTAAGTGGAGGGAAGTAGCAAGAAGAAAGAAAGCTGCTGTGACAACACTGCACAAAACTAAGAATAATTCCAGCAGTTCTGGCCCCATAGATAGATAAGGACAATGAGGAAAAGAGAGAAGAAATTGTAGTCCTGTGAAAAGCCTCTGCTTATTCTCTGGAAGTCTGGGTTTGGATGATGTAGATTGTTGAAACAAAGCAGGCTCGTCTCTGCACTGCACATTGTGCAGGTTAATAGGTGAGGACTTGAAACACATTTGTACTACTCACATGGGCATAACTCAGAAAGAAAAGCTGGTTGTGAGTGAACTCAAGGCCTGGCAGTAAAGGCTCTTCTTCTCCTCCCCTCTTTTCTGTAATCCATTTCCTGTATGCCTGATAAGAAAGAGACGCCAAGTGCCATTCAGCAATGTGAAGATAACCCCAGGTGTTTTTTTCTTTTTGTTTTATCAATATATGTTTCAGATATTTGTCATCTACTTACCCTGAAAGCTTCTCTCAAACCTCCATTGTCTGCAATGTTTTCTGCCAAAGTCCTCTTCCCTTTCACCTGGCAGAAAGAACATCATTTGACCTGTTTCTGAACTTCCTTCTTGATCAATTTCAAGAAACGGGAAAAAGTAAAACAAGGAGCGAACAACCCGAGCCAAGTTCAACCATCATAACTTTGGTTAAGAAAGCTGGGTTTCAATGTGAAAACTGTCACTAAACAATTTTCTGTGATAAGTTATCCTGGCTCTGGTCCTAGATCAATGTAGCACAAAATATAGTAAATAAAATGCACTCAAGGTTTCAGTCCCTGAACTTTGATCTCAGCATCAGTAATTTTTCCCTAGTGACTGTTTTTATCTGGCTACATATGAGAACCAGTTGCTCCTTTCTTAAACTTTTATCCAAAAGGTTATTTCTTTACATAACTCTTAATATAATACCATGAAGCAAAAATAACTTTTAAGTCGTAATATAAACAAACATAATTAAAAATAACTGTCAGAGACAAAATTAAAATTGATAGTATATTGGTGCTCTAAAAATACCTCCAAAGAAGATCCCAGTTGCTTCTCCCCAGTATCGATTACAAGAGCAAGAGCAATAGCAACAAGTATATTTTGTGAGAAGTACCACTGCACAAACTTTGTGAGAGAAACCTGGTCACCTGGCATTACCAAATGCAATACCACTATGAAGAAATTCTAATTTCTGTTAGATCAGCATTATCTCTGCTCACTCATCCTACTAAGGTCTTGGTGTTACCAGCTGTCTTTTTAATTAAGCAATTTTAACTCTCCATTATGCCTCGAATAAGCAAGATAATTGAGCCCAGTTTTGAGCAGGACTCAAGGTCAATGCTGGCCTGCAGCAATAGGCTCTCCCATGCTGCAGGGATCAGTATAGTGAAGTTGGCATCAGAACTCACCTCAGTTTCAGGATAGTAAAAGAGGGGTAAATGGGGCACAAGAGGTAAAAAGACCAAGACGATAGCTGGGTACTTGTGCACAGCCCCACCACTCAGTGCAATGAGCACCCAGGTTGGATGCAAGACCTCTGACTTGATGTCTTGGGCACAATGTTACACCCAAAGGTGCAATAAAAAGGAAATGAGTGCAGTAGAGGAAAGTGCAAATCTTTTCTGCCAGCTCTGTCCTCCCCTCAGGAGGAGGAAGAGAAACTTATAGGAGAAAAAGTTCTGGGATCCCAGGGAATGTTCACACACTCCAGCTGCCCTTTTTTCTGGCCTTTCCTTGCAGTGGGCTTATGAAGAAAACTGATTTAGAGCATAAGATGAGAGTAACCTAACAGTGACACCTGGGCCACAGGTCATTTTAATAAGAAGAATTTCTGCTGATCTGAAGCAGCTCTGGATCAGGTATTTGAGACTATTCTGTGCAGACACTTTGTGAGAGGGTTCAGGAACCATGATAAGCCCTTTATTTGATGAGGGGACTTTACGTGATTATTGCACTCTGAAGCTATTTTGATATCCACTTTTTCTTTCATTTTGCTTCTCTTCTGGAGACATTTTTATTTTAAACCAGATGAGAAGGAATAAGAATAAATAGGTTTCTTGATCCATGAAAAATATTCATACAGAGGTAAAAACCCTTCAGAATATTGATGTGACAGGCAAAAATAATAATAAAAAAAGGTCTTTGCGATCTTTGCTTTTATGGTTCTTCACACAAAAGCTATAAAATATGGCAGAAAATATGAAGATTCTTCTATAATCTAAAAAGTGCTTTTGGTTATCCTGTGGAAATAGAATGAATAGGATGACAAGGCTATGAGTAAGCTCTTGTAAGCTCATCCATGGACTTCAAAGCCAGTAGCTACGCTGGAGAGGAAATTCAGACCTACCTGTCTCCAGAGACAGTGCAGAAGGTAAAAGGGATGGCCAAGCCAATGGCAAAGGCATGGAAAGGGCTCAGCCGCATCCCTGAGGAGGGTTTTAATGATCTTCATTATGTGTCATTTTTATCCTGACAGTTTTTGTCCTACAGATATTCAGGAATGAGCCTGAGAATTTTTATTTGTAAATTAGCTTACATGAAGTATTTCAAGTCTGAGTTACTGAACTTCAAAACTGGACAACAACGTTTTTTCCCTGAGACTATCACTGGCTTGGAAAAGTGTTAAAATTATTGCCAAGCATTCCATGGGACCTCTTTGCACTTAAAGGCAGAGATGCAATAGTACGTATTTCTAAAATGTCAGTACAGGTGACAGAATTGAGTAGGGACTAGAGTATGTGTTTTATCCTGAAAATTAAGATTAAAAGTGTTCCCCAGCCAACATTACTGGAATTTCAGTTATTCATTTCTGAAGGTCTAGGATTTATCCTATTCATCCTCATTTTTGACATATATATAACGTGCACATTTTCAGGGAAGCCTGTAGCTCTGATAAAGAATGAAATAGAAACCATTCCCTTGCACTTTCTTTCTCAATCCTTTTCTATGAGCTACTGCTATCATACTCCCTTGATTAGATATACAAATGGGGTCTTTGTACACGCATGGAAGAATTGCAAGAGCTGAATGTGAAATAAAGTAGGGTTTATGAATCCATTTTATAGCTGCAATAAATAACAGGCAGAATTGCTAAAGGAATCTATAAAACATGCTATTATATTCTTTCTAAAAAGAGTGACTGCTCTGTTTTCATTACAGACTTCAAGAGACATTTAACATGCTCACAATAATTAGACCAGCCTTGCTGAGTGGTTTCATCCTCTTCCCCAGATTCCAAAACAATGTGGTGGGGAGAAGTGGTTTAACCCTGTCACCACGGTGTTGGTACTGGTTTTTGACTGGACTAATGAAATCTGACAGACAATTTTTAACACACTTATTCATTTCAAAAAATCATTTGTTGTAAGAAATGAAGTTGGGAGTCTAATATCTCAATATGTTGGGATTTATAGAAAGAGAACTTTAGGAAAAAACCCAAAAGCCCATCCAAAACTCCTAATATACCACTGTTTTCATTTACTGGTGGTTTACATACATATAAGCCAGCTCGCTTCCAGTAGTAATTGTTGTATTGATTAATCATGCATTTTGTTTTCTCTTTAAATTTTTCTTCAGAGTCAGTTGTCCACCAAGGGTCTAAGTTTCCATTTTTGTCATATTTCCGACCTCAGAAAGGAAAGAAAGAAAATAAATGTTTTTGCAGCAGAAAACTTTTCCAGTTTAGGAATCTATCACCTGCACAGAAATGAGAGGTGAATGGACTCATGCAAATGTGTGTATAAAATGGGTAGGATCAGTGAGCAAAATCTTGACCCCACTCAAGTAGAGCAGTGAAAAGCTGGCATTCTATTTATTGTCATCATTTCCCTTTGCAGAAAAAGATAGTAATGACTAATGAGTTCTATGGTACATTTTATAATTACACAGTGTAAGCGACATCTGAACTTTCTTGTAAATATAATTGTGAATATATTTCATCATCAGCCCATATGCCTTTGAGTCTGCAAACAGAATCACAGAATTAACAAGGTTGGAAAAGACCTTTGAGATCATCAAGTCCAACCTATTACCTATTACGTGATGATAACTAATTGTGAATTAATTAATTCTACACTTAATCAGAAAAACAACCCATTTCATGGAAACTTCTAAAGTCTCCATTTTTCATTTTGGAGCAAACCCAGAACATTTGAACTCTGTTCATGGAAACAAGGAGAATACACACACCCCATTCCCTAGGCTGATGGTTATAGCACTGGCTCATGGAAGTTTCAGTGTTGGGTCTCTGCTCCACATCATTTGTAGGAGAGTATCTAATTCTCCATCATGATTCCCGCCAGTCAGACATGGTTGGCCCTTTCAGAGAGAAGGTTTAGCTGCCCATGTAGATGCAGCCTTGCTTTATGATTTGATTCTTCTTTGCAACTGCAAGAAAGAGAGGCAAGGAGCAACCGATAGACAGGATACCAAGTACTAAAGATGTTTTCTTTCATCTTTTTCCTTCCTTTTTTTTCCCCCCCTCTTTTGTGTTCTCTTGTTCAAGATGACAGATTCCCTAGAGATGTATGTATTTCTTTGTTTGGAAGATAAGAGCCTGGCAAGAAGTCAGGGTCTGCAGGTTCCTGTTTGACTGACAGGAGACAAGATGGAGATTTGATACTCACCTACTCAGGAGGTGGGAGTATATGAAGAAAAATGTCTCCATTCTGGAGTGTTTGCTGACACAAAATGCTGTAGAGCAGTGCCAACAGGATACAAGGTTTTCTTTCCTTTTTTTTTTTCTTTTTTTCCTTTTTAAAAAGATTTTTAATGTAACATAAGCAAACTCAAAATTGCTCCCTGGTGGAAGAAGAGGTTCATGTTTTTTACTCTTTGCATCTCCCTCCTCTCTCCACCCCCATTTCTCTAAGGAGCCCAATTTTAAAAAGCCCTTTACTGAGACAGCCAAAGCAAGATAGTGGTAGTGCACCATTTCACCCACTTTGTCAGGACAATTGGATTGATAGTTTCAGACCATTCTTCTTTTGCCTCACATTCTATCTCTCCCGGTTTTATTTTTATTGTTTTATTTTAATATTTTGCAACACTTTTTCCTTACCACCCTTATTCCAGTGTTGTATTTTAAAGCTTTCATAACTGCCTTTTGAAAAATGCAAAAACTGAATTGAAAAGGTTTTTTGGAAGTAAATTTTTTCAATCAGAAGTTATCCCTCTGCCCTTCCCACTCTCTCCAGTCAGAACTTTCTGAATCTGTGCTGATTTAGTTTCCATTCAAGACAAACAGAAATAATGAAACAAAATCTAGTTCAGATAAGCAAGATTCTATGTAAATAAATCAACTAAATACTTTATAATTTTTATAAAGTTATGAAAAACTTCTGTAATTTTTTTCACACAACTCAGCAGTGTTAAAAGACCCAAAACAATAAAAAAGCTAAGGAATGTATAAGTCAGACTTTTAGTCTGTCAGATCTGTTAAAAAAAGTTATCAACACACTGTCAAACACTCACCATTGCTATCAAATCCGTGAGTAAACTCGTGGCCAACAATTACTCCTATGGCACCATAACTTAATGATCTGTAACACAAAGAAGCAGCTTTGCTCAGAAAGTGTCTGCATTCATGAACATTAAAGGACAAAAGTCCTCAGAAAAAGATCATTATTTATTTTAGGAGGTAGGGAAGAAGGGGAATATAGGTCTAAAAATCACATCTGCGCAATTTTCACTAAAAGTTGTTGAAAGTCTAAATGTTAAACTCTTCCTTGTTTACAACAACACTTAATTTTAAACTTTGGAAGCATTGGGATGGTTCACACTCCTAACCAAATCCCTTATTAGCATCATATGAGCTCAAAAATGTCTCCTTCAGCTGACTGCATTGTGCTTTCTCTAAGTGCAAACAGGACAAAGTTACAGGTGTAACTATTCTTTAGCATCATCATCCAAAAAAAAGCAGAGATCAAGGGCTGCAGTGCTGCAGTGAGTTTCTGTACTGTCAGCTCCGATCGCTCTTTGCTGGTATGCAACAAAGACTCTACTTTGGGAAGCACTAAATAGACCTCCATTCACTTTAAAAATAAAGATTTACAATTTCCTTGCACCTGCCCTGGAGTAGGACATGATACACAGGCTGATCTAATGTACTGGAGAAACAGAATTAAAAGAAATATTTTCTATTCCTGGCTATTAATTGTATCTTCTTTATATCCAAATAAAGATGCATCTCAGAGAAACAGGGATGAAAGGGTTTTTTTTCGGGGCTTTTTTACACCAAATGCAGTAGATATCATGGGAGTAGGTGATCTACCAAATGCATCTTTCATTTGTTAAGTTTATGATTTTAATTATTTCAGTTATTGAGATGCTAGACTTCAAAGTAACTCATAGTGTTTCTACCACATTGTATGGAAATAGAAGAAAGGCAGAGGGATTTGAACTAACATGTTATCACTGGACCTAATAATCCACAGGATGCTAATTGCTCATCTCAGTCATGCCCAAAAAGTATTATATCATTTAAATCCCTCTGCTCCCATGGCAATCCTTCACTATGTTTTTTTTTCTTTCCTGAAAGGTACTTTAAAGCGTGTGATAAAATCTTCCCTACTGTTTTTTTCCTCTAAGTGCAATTACAAACCTTCTCTGAAAAATGTTGTTTAAAATTACATGTTTCAGCAATGGAAATTTCATCCTTTTTTGTGACAAATTTGTAATTTGTGCAGCACACAGTGATAATTACCCATAATAAATGCACTGTGTTAGATTTGTTTTCCACATCTGAAGTAAAGTGTTTATACCAGATATTTTGCAGCTGGAGAAGTATAAAAATAATGGCACAATACATGCAAAGAGACCATAAAGAACCATGCTCTGCTACTAAATACATCTTATTTTCCCTCTAAGTTTCTTGGTCACCATGAGTGGCAGGGACAAAGAACAGGCTGGTGTTCTGGCACTCCTACAGCTTTCCTTAATTCCAAAAGATGGGGTGAAGTTTAGGGTGAATTTTGGCCTTTGCTTTTGTGAACCCTCTTCTGTATTTTGTCCAGTTCAACAACATTTCTTCCATAAATTTTCCCAGCTCTGTCCATGATTTTCACTTCTGGCCACAGCTGGATAGAGACGGAGGGAATTAGGTGCAGCCCAGCAGACACCATATTAAAGGGAAACTTTCTGGGACTGGAGAGGCTCAGAGAACTATAAGGAAGCCACCAGGTCAAGCAGTTTGAACTCTGTATTTCAATATATCTGGCAGGGAAGACTCATAACTATGAATGATGGCATTTGAATGGTATTTTATTTCATATACTGAGATGTAAAAGTGATAGCTAAGCTTCCCTTTATGCAAATAGATATTCCTTTTTTCTGGTGGTTATGCTGGAACTGGACACTAAAATGCCAGTAAATGTTAAATATTTGCTAAATCAGTTTTCCAGCAAGTGCTGGTGATTTTTTGATAGTTTTTCTCTTCTACTTTCATGTACTGTTTCTTCTAAGCAGACAGAAAACATCCAGAATATTTCAAGGACAAAAGCAGTCTGTTGTCTGATATAAACCAGCTACATTTGTTTACTAAATATCATTTTGATACGTACTCAAGCAAAACCAATTTAAGCTAAGGTAACCTTTAAAGAAGATAAATGAGCGAAGTATAATATTTTGAAAGAACCACAATTTTATCACTATGTTAGAAGGTCAGGATACAGAGAAATCTCTTCAGAAAGCAAAGCTGGAAACAGGTCTCCAATAACCATAACAGAAAAAACATTCACCTCAACAAGAAAAGACTTTCTTCTATCCCCAATTGCGCCACTTAGAAACTCACCTGCCTTCTAAGAATTCTCTTTGAATGCAAATGAATTTGTTCCTAAATTGAACGTGTCTTTCTACATATATTGCCATATTTCCTGTTTACAAGGACACAATCCAGACTGGAAGATGGCAAATCCTATGTGTTAACAAAGTTTTTTTTTTAAAGATTTATTAAGGATATGTTTCACCAGTAATTGGCTTTATATAACTGCAAAATAACTTTCAGAAACTGCCATCAGAAGCTTTTCATGGTCTTATCCTGCCCTAAAATAGAAAGTTATTGAACTGCACAAAAGCAGTGATTTTTCAAAATTAAATGTATGTGACCTATAATTACTCTTCCTCAGCCATGGTAGCACACAGGTCTAGTCAGGCCATCACTTATGCACATGGGGCTGTTCTCATGCACCCCAAACAGGCACAGACGAAGGCCCATTGTTAATCTTAGATATTAGCAGGAATTGAACAATAAACTGATAATAATTGGCTTCTCAGGGTATTCACTTCTGTACAGGAAGTGTTAGTTCCCTGATTTACAAGTCATTTTAATACCTGCCATGTGCACACTGCTGCATCTGCATGCTCTAGCATTGAAACACGTCCACTTGGGTGCACTTAATTAGTGATTCCTGTGAGAAATCAGTCATCAGTTTAAGACAACTGCAACACATATGGCTCCCAAGGGTAGGAAAAGTTATCACACAAAGCAGCACTTTTCAAAGTCAGTTCTTCCAATAGTAAAATCAGGACACAGCAGGGAAGAACATAGAACCCAAGGGCCAAGCTTGCCCTGCAGAAGGACAACACAGTTTTCCTGTGCATTACCTGTTGGTTGCCTTCAGCAGCACAGCCTTCTGCATGGCTTCCTCTTTGTCTGTATGCATTTGCAAGAGTTTTCCCTGTTATTCCTCACTCCCAGCTGTGTAATGCTCCCTGGTGCAGTACTCACCTGGGATACTCTGTTCCCCAAAAGAAAGGCTTTTGTAGTTCTCCTGCTGGGAATCCTGCAATAGCAAAAACAAACAAACAAACAAGAATTAAAAAATAGTGAGGTCAATTCAATACAGCAGAATAACCACCACAGTGCCCAGGGGCTTAGATTTTATGACCTCTTTTGCTTAGTTTCAGAAGGCTTTGCTAGAGGAGTTTTCCCTCAGGTGGTAGTTTCAGAATGCAATATAGAGGATCTTTAAGAGGCAGCAGAGATCCTCACTCCTTCAGGACCACCATGTCAATAAGAGGCTACACTGCAAAAACTATATTTTATTCCATTGCTACACACATATGTGGGTAAGTCTTGTTCCTGTGAAAAAAAAGACCTAGTGTTTCCTGTGAAGAATACTGGATTACCCTCAGATATGTAGACAGATCAACAAACAATATATAGGTAAAATTCACAGATTCACGGAATATTATGAGTTGGAAGGGACCCACAAGGATCATCTAGTCCAACTCACCATCTAACACCCATACAGAGACCGAATGCACATCCCAGAATGGTAAACACAAACCTAGTTCCCTCACAGTCTAACAGGCCACTCCAAGCCAGAAGGGACCCACTGGATCATCCAGCCCTACACCCCCCACCTAGACCATGTCACTAAGCTCCTCATCGAGTCTTCTCTTAAACACCTCCAGGGACGGCGACTCCACCACCTCCCTGGGCAGTCCATTCCAATGAGCAATCACTCTCTCTGTGAAAAACCGCTTCCTAACATTAAGTTTAAAATGCAACAAGAATTCAAATAGTGTTAGCTTGGTGAGGCTTCAGTACAGAAAAAAACATGAAAATGATAAAATGTGAGCCTAATTCTTCTTAATCTATGAAAATCAATGGTACATGAACATATTTGGGCACTGTGGTAGGGGAGAGCTGTAGATAATTAAGACTGTAGGGTCAGTCTAGCTACAGGCATTACCTGGCTGCTTCTGGTAGACTAATGAGTTGCAAAAACCTGTCAGTGGAGACACTCTACTGAGTGACGATCTAATGATGTTTCACACAGGAACCAAAATTATTCCTCAAATTCAAAAGCACATGCCTATTTGTAATTCCAGGGAAACCTTTCAGTGCCAGGATACTGAAGACAGTGGAGCTGCACATGGTAGAAGTTTAACACGCCAAAGAACTGCTGAATAAAGCAGACCTCTATGGTCTAAACTTTTATATCATGGTGAAAAGTGCCATCCTTCCAGCCTCAACTGTCCTATGCCACAAACTTCCATTTATTAAGCCCAGGTGTACTTCTGCTTTGAAGGTTATCCCACATGGACATCTCCTTGTTGAGGAAGAACCAGTTTCCTCAGGTGATTTCCTTGTTTTCCCAAGAATTGCTTCTTCAGCCTATGGACCTCTCTTCGGGAAATCACCTGAACACTCAGATCAAAAGAAAATCCATACTCATTGTATGGACCCTATTCAGTCCTTTGTTGATAGATAACTCATGGATTGCATTATATGTGAGATAAAATGTCAGGGAAGATCTTTGTTCCTTACAAAATCTATAAAAGACATACTTTCAAATTAAATTTTTTTAAAAGTAAAAAAGAAAAGAAGAAAAAAAAAAAAGAAAACCAGTATGCTCAGTGTAATTCATATCAAATGATGCGACAAGTGACATGTACTCCTGGCCTGTCCATTTGCTTTTTTCTGTTGCTCGCCTGTGGCTGCCTTGATTACCTATTTGCAATTAGCTCACATGAAGTGTGGGTTTCAAACTTTCTTCTGAGTGTTGTTTGGGTTTTTTCTCTTGCTTCTCCAGATGTTGCTTTGTTGTTTCAAGCATTTTACCGTTTCCTTTTCCAGCACTACAAAACACAATTTTACCAAGATCAAGGACAAAGCTTTCCTGATCTAACTCGGCTTGCCTCCCAGTGCACAGAGAAGAATATTTACCATGTACATTTTTAAATATCTCACAGCAATTGTGTATTCACACAACGTGATGAAAATTGCTTGCTCGTGAACTAAAGTATGAACTCGTGTTAAGAGCTGGTGGAAATCTAGTCTGAACTGGTTCCTTCCAACACTGAAACTCAGAAAATGTTTTGGAATTATTAGGTTCTGCTAACTTTAAATTATCCTCATCCTGCAAGAGCAGATGAGAGGAATTGTGATCAAAATGAACAAATGAGCCCACACTGAAGCTGGTATGAACCAAGGTAGCACAGTCACTCCACAAATCATGCTTAGTGGTCACACAGTCTTGTGTGCCTGTCACTGCATCAAGAGGCTATCGAGATCTCTTAAGGAGCTGCAATTATTTTGTTCAGGTATAGACAGACCTGAGTAGTGAATTTGTACTTGTCTGCAGTAGAGGTAATATATATTATTTACAGCAAATTAGGTGCAAACCTTCACTCAGCCTCATCCAGCTACAAAATATGATCTAAATATATCTTCATAGAACAGTCAGCTGAGTTAAGCCATGAGATAAAGTTTTCACTGAATAAATCATGTCAGTGAATGGTAAGAAGCTCCAGTCCTGATTAAATACAACAGGTTGATAATTATTTTACTCAGAGTCAGGATCCATTTTAGGTAAGACATCGCTGAGCAAAGTGCTGGTTGATGGAGTGGTTTCTGCTTCTGAGTATCTATGTGAAACACCTCTGTAGTTTGATTACACTAAAGGAAACTCAGGAAGTATTTTCAGGCCAAAGCAGTCAGAAAAATTTAATACACATTCCAGAAAAATTCAAGAAATTGGTTGTTTGGGATTTTTCAAGAAAAAGAATTATCTAGTTTTGACAGAAATTATTTGGTAGCTATTATAGCAAAGGGGTCCTGCTCTCCAGAGGTTAGGAGCACTAAATGAGGGATGGTGCTTTGTCCATTATTGCAAGAGTGGAAGGAACAGATTTGGAATTAGCAACACATGTCATCCCTTTTTATGCAATATCTCCCTCAGGCAGGCATCAACTACATCATCCTTGGAGGGAGCAAGGATAAAAATGTTCCAGACCTAGAATGTCCTTGAAATTGTAACAGAAGATAGATCACCTGGCAGTTTCTTATTTTGTGCTGGTTTGAATCTCTCAGTTTAGGCAATTCCCTTGTGAAGTCTGTTTCTTTTATGCTCGGCATATTGCATCTAAAATAATTAATGATACAACTCAGAGACCTCATAGGAGACTACAGTTGCAATAAATACTAATGGGATTATTCATATGCAAGTTCAAGCAAGCAAAGGACTGACCTGAAGGAGCAAGACAGGCAGACTTCAGAGAATTTCATATCTTATGGGAATGGATGCAGGCACTGGGAATGCACTTTGAGCTAACACTTCACCATAAATGTAGCCTGTAGTGTATCTTTTAAAGTTTACTCCTTCTGCACAGCCCCGGAATAAAGATACAAGCTGACAGTCTCTCTTCATATACTTTATTGCTCATGCAGGTTCAGAGCCTACACTCAAGGCCATTACTGACCAACAGCACACAGAAAGGTTGTTTTACTACAGACCCCACACAAATCTGTCTGCAATAATTAGGATGTAGGCTTGCAGAATCTGCCTTGACTACCCTCTTACAACCTAACTCCTCCTGGAGCAATGCCCCTGGACTGCCGCATCATTCTGAGGCAGACATGGGTGTCACATGCCACAAGAGCACTGATCTGTGGGCAGCTCAGTTCAGGTTGTCTCAAAACTCAATATGAGCCAGCAGTGTGCCCAGGTGGCTAAGAAGGCCAATGNGACTGTGAGGGATCTAGGTTGGTGTTACGCTCTGCGATGTGCTCTTGGTCTCTGTACGGGTGTTAGATGGTGAGTTGGACTAGATGATCCTTGTGGGTCCCTTCCAACTCATAGTATTCTGTGATTCTGTGAAAACAGCACTGGTACCCTACATCCATGCACCTTACCAATGCCAAGGTGGGACAACACATTAGAGCCCAACTGCACAGCCCTTTAAGCCCAGAAATTCAAGTAGTTTTCTGTCCACCTGACTATCCACTTGAGTAACCTGTTCTCCACCTGTTTGTATTTGAGAATGTTAGGGGGAAGAGTGGCGACATTCTTGTTAAAGAATGAATCACATTCACATCTCTTTCCTCATCTACCAAGCTAGTAAACTCATTGTAGGAATCTGGCCAAAGACACTGTTTCCAGGATTTACTTTATCACGTACACAGGGGCTGATGTGAGGCTGACTTGCCTGTAATTCTTGGGATCTTTCTTCTTGAAGACAGGAATGATATTTGCCTTCTTCTTGTTTCCAAGGACCGTTCAAAGATAACTAAGAGTGGTCTCACAACATCAGTCAGCTCATAGGTCCACCCTGTCAGAGCCAGGGGGTTTGTATTTGCTCAGTCTGCTTAAATATTCCCTAACCCACTCCTCCTTCACTGAGGGTAAATTTCCTTTGTTACCAGGTCCCCTGTCCTTTTTCAGCAGTGGGACAACATTTTCCCTACACTTTCTGCTGCTGCTGCACTTCACATCCCTCACCAGAATCATCTCCAGGGAGGCTTTAGCTTTCCAAATCCATGTGTCTGGACCCTCTTTATTACATTTTCCTCTCACTCACCTTACTGCTCTGGAATGCAGGTGCACTTCAAGCAGTGGAGTACATCTGGCTTACTTCAAATGTTGCACTCAGAATTTATGCTGATCTTGCAGCTCTAACAACTCTCTACCTCCATGGGACTACTTTTAGTATAATTGGAGGTTTCTATTTTCATTTTCTCCATTACTATATCACTTTCAGCATCTCCTCACAGCAAAGTGCTATAAAGCTTGTGAAATGGATTTAAAACTTGAAATTGGGGGTTTTTTTCCCCAATTTTAGAGGAGCTTTCCTGCCATTAATGAATCAATTTACCAGCTAATACTTCATAGTATTATTATACACATTTTGTGGATGAATACCCTTAGACTCAGTGTGATATTGTTAGTTCACCAAGAAGACACAAGAAATCACATTTTATCTGACAGTTCACTGAAACAATGCAGAGTAATAATGGATGAAATAAACTAAAAACACACGAGATGTTGCCAAATCATGAGGGAATTTGGTGTTCAAATCTAAATATGAATTCAAATTTTATAGTTCAATTACATTATTCACATATGCTGCATGATGTTTTTAACTGAGCAAGACAAGAACTAATAAAGTCTTTTTCCATGTTAGTGCATTTACAATTTCCAATAATTAACTTGGTTAGTTTAAAGCAATTTCTGACAGTCCAGTGAATCCTGTAAGTAACAGACATGGGAGGCAGTCCTAAACTGTGTGATATACAGGGTACTCTGCCTATTTTTGTACTGGCAACCCTCAGATGTGTTTGAAAGCTGTATTTTTTTTTTTCAGGTGTCACCAAATGCATCCAGATGTAGAGTTTTAAAGGGATAAGGTATAAGCAGAAGATGAACTGCTAGTCAAGGCATTAAAGGACATTGAATTCACACAAGGAATTAAACGTGAAAACTCCTAGAGTGTGGGTTAGTTATCTGAAAACAGCACAAAGGGTTATTTGTTTTAAATGGTTCCACAGACTTCTGTTTGGACAACTGAATCTCATCATCATCCCAGTGATGGCTTTGCATGTCCTACTTGGCCCCAGCTGTAAGTCTCAGTGGCCAGGGTCTCGTGCAAGTTCTCTCAGATACAATACACATGAGAAAACATACCAGATACTACAGAGCAAATCAGATAGCTTTGAGCATATGTATGGAGGTGACAAGAATTATGATACTCCGTCATAACAAGACCTGCATCCTACACTTAATTCTAAATTTTAACCTGTGGACAAAGAGAACAGAAAAAAAAGTTCTGTAAGGATAGAAAATACCGATTGTGTAAAGCATAGTAGCTTTTCCATGATATGCACGAATACAAAGCTTAACTTAATGAAGAGTAGTGAATAAATTCATTAAAGAGATAAATGAAAGTGATTGTCTTCAAGCAGAAGACTCAGCAGCCTCTGGTTCAATTCTTGGGTCAGTTTTTCTTCACTTGACAAGAAACTCCCTGTTCATGAAAAGGAGGAAACTAAGTAATTCCCAACCTCAATGGAGCAACATGAGGTGGTTTGTGAGGGGTGAAGGAATCCTGTGTGCTAAGAGACTAGAAAACTTGTGAAAACATCCATTTTTACAAGAAATACTAGATTCTTGGGGAGGGGGTATTGGCGGGGGGAAGAACAAAGGAAAAGTTCTTCTATTTTATACACTCACAGATAAGAATTTTAGGAAGAAAAAATAAAGAATGGATGTAAGGATCATGCATCATCTCACCTGTGACCATAATTCAATAAAAGGGAATACTAGTCATTTAGTAAATAGAGAAAATTGAAAATGAAGGCTCACTTAGGAACACTTAAAGCTTACTTAATAACAGGGCTCAGAAAGTGTTCAGTCCAAATCCGTTATGTTCATTAACCTCCTGGAAACTAACAGCACACTTGAAACTACTTCATCAATAACCTTCCAATTAGTCTAGTTCTTAAGGGAAGAGAAAGTGCCCCTGTGTGCAGTCCCCTGTCCTCCCCTGGCCATGGCACCGTGTGCTGTTTGCCAGCACAACCCTGGCTCCCGGCAAGATAAGAGTTCTTCCTTGCAAGTCACAGCATCAGCAAGCTGCCAGCATCAATATCTGCATGATGCTTTCGGTAAAGATAATACTTATTGGTTAATAGGAGGTCTCATCTGTGGGTTTCTCTATGGATGCTAATTTGAATGCAATTTTTAAATTCTGTTGTAGATTATATCTCCTTTCTGTAACGTGTAATGAAGCCACTCTCTAAAGAGGCCTCTTGACTTTGACTAGAGAACTGCAGTACCAGCACAAATGACTTGGAAGAAGCATGGATATAAAGATACAGAGTTAATTAGTTAATTATCCAGTACATCTAGTCAAGCTTACACCTCAGGAGTGTGTTGCTTATATTTGTCTCAGTTCACTATAAATCTCCTTTTCATTCCTGTTCACAACCCACAAATGTTACTTTTTATGGCATATTCTAGAGACATACATATGGAAAAAATTTAAACACACCAAATGTCTGATGCACAGTTCCCTTCTATCCTTAACATATTCAAGGGCCAATGTTTTAGTGAGCTAATGAAATAAAAGCCTTTTATTGAACAGAAGTATGCTAGCAAACTTTGATCATCACTTGTGTCTATTTTCAGTACATATTTGTTGACTGCTCTAGAGTGCATTAAAATAAACTATTCCTTTATGAATGTGTGTTTGGTGTTCCAATTATAATAATTTAAAAGATAGCATTCATGCTGCTTAGATTATATGAAGTGTACTTAAATACAATTTGAGACTCTAAAGGCAATGACACATACCTGTTGTCCTTGTTAAGTACCTACAACTGAGGGGAAATTGATGAGCAAATACACAGAAAATTAAAAAATTATCCAAGACAGGGTTAAAAAACTATTCAGAACAGTTATAAACATGCAAAGTGGTTAATCTAAGTCACTTTGAATTATGGGAAAAGAGGAAATAAATAAATAGAACTCAGGCAGAGAGAACTTCAAGAGTAAATTTGTATAATAATAATATAAATTTTATGTATCATATTTTTTAACTTCAGTCTTTGAAGGACATCTTACCTTGATACAGCTACTTATTTCTCCTTTGGAGATACTAACAGAATTGTTGTTCATTCAAGCTATCAATAGTTTAGTAATGAAAATGAAATGAAGCAATAGCAAACATAAGCCTGTTTGCCCTTAAATGCAGAAAAACCTCGTACATCTACTGCATACATAAGTTTGGCTGTATTCCCACAAATCTAACATTTTTTCTAAATAATCTATATTCTATTCTTTATTAGATTTTACTTCTAGTGAAAAAAAGACCTTTTCTTCAAAGTAATTGAGTAATTAAGTGGTCGAGTTAAAAAGATTAACAGAGTGCATGTATACGAAGGTCAAATGGACTCGTACGGAGACCGTGGTGATTTTTTAGTGCTTGTGTCATTGATACAGACTACAGAGACAGAAGAAATTTTGATCCTTCCATCAGCAGTGTGTCAGACTTCCCTGCACTCTGGAAGAGGACAGAAAGCAGAAATACCTGCTGAAAATTCAGAAGTGATCAGGACCTCCACATTCCCCTCCACCTCCGCAGCTACCTGATGATCCCTCCTTTTCCGAATCTATAGGGCAAGGCACTGACATTGCTTTTTCTCCAAACCCGTTCACAAAGCCTTCAGTGACTAACCAAGTTAGGCGTTGCTATGATTATGTCGTCTTCACACAGTACATTTCCATTTCCAAACTGTATTGTCTTCATGTTTAGAATCAACTTTTAGACCCAAGTATTTTCCAGTTAATGTAGAAACTGCTTTCCATAATCAAAGTCTATTATGTATTTTAAAATTCTTATTTCTCAAATTCTGCTTAGGAAACTCACAAGGAGCAAAAGTAGACAGGCCTTGAACACACTAAAATCCAGTTTGTTCACTGAAGAGCAGCGGCACTTAAGAGAGTAGCACACAATTCACTTATTTCCACCAGTAATCAATAGTAGATGAGAAAGGAAAGAGTGTCAAGCAAGTGTCTGTGAGGTAACTCTTCTAACCAGTACATCTTTCTACCTCCCAGCAGCCAGCAGCAGAAAGACCTGTCCTCCTGGACTGAGTTTATATCCCGCTGTTCTTTTGTACAGAACAGAATGCCCTCCTTTTTGGATCATCTGCTAATACAGTGACTAGCACAGATATTCATAACACACTCCTCCAACTATTTTTCAAATAGGTAATCAATTCCTACCTTCTTTTCTTATCTCTAATCAACCATTAATTTATGAAAGCACCTCCTTTGTTGTCTCATGACAACATCCAGGTAATAGCACTGGGAAGGAACCTCTAAAAGAACCCTCATAGTGTTCTATGGAAATAAACGTAGTATATCAAGCATTCTTACTTGTTTTCTGAATTTCAGAAAGCTCTAGTAGAATAAGAAAACATGATTTTTTTCTAAAAGAAAAAGGAACTCACATTCTCACATTTGCTCTTCACCATTATATCATATGCTTATCCGTTCTCTATTCAGTCATGTTGTGGTCATGACAGCTTCCTTATAGGACTAGAATGACTATTTATGCACATGCCTTGGAATTGTCTTTTGAAAAACAAGTATTTGACACTTGCCACACCTATTCTTCCTGTGCTGAGGCCACTATAAGTGATAAGCTAGCTGTTTGGCAATTTCTTGTCTAAATTCCTTGGAAATACCTGGGAGAATATTATCTAGTCCTTGTATTTGTCACAGTTCATTATATGAATTTCTTCTGCAGTGCCTTCGGTTGACACCAGGTTTTAAACACTTTCTGGGACTTACCTCTCAGAAGAAAAAGCTTCAGGATTAGAAGTTCCCAAACACTTTCAATGCAACGAAGCATTTTTATGCCCTAGATACTCTCCTCTTTCAGTGTATTTGAAAAAAGGTTCTTTCATTAGTTCTTATGCTCTTAGAAAGTTGGTCCACAAAATCTTTGTGGGCTTACTCTATCCCAACTTTAAATTTAACTCACTAGAGTTCATGCTTAAATCATATACTCAAGTGACTCTGCTTTGTAAATTTTTTTCTGTTGTTTAACTAGGCCTTTGAAAATGCTACAGTTTTAGTAGCATGCAGCCAGTGCCTCCGATCTTTGTATGGATTACCACTGAAAACACAGCTACAAAGCAGTGAGGTAGAAACTGCTGGATTTGAGATTTGCCCAGTGAGTACATCACACAATGTGAACATGTATAGGCTTGCAAACTTCAGTCTCCAGCAGCACAGTTCTTTCCCAGCAGCATTAATGGGAACTCCATAGTGGTGTGTCAAATATTTATTGGCAACTTCAAACCTGAGAATATTCCTTCCACCTCTCACAGGGCCTCTTCCCTGATAAAAACACGCAAGCCAGGAGTGGAAGACTGTGCTGTGCCTTTTTTTAAATCTTCCCTCCTGTTGCACATAATTTTTAAGGTATGATTACATTTATACCTCTCTCTCAGGCAAGAGGTTTTGTTCAAAAAGAACCACCTTAGTCCTTGTCCTCTTTGAAACAGTCCTAAAAGGATTGTGGGTGCCACTGTCCCAACTTCCCGGTCACATGCCAGCAGAACAAGAAGGTCAGCAGTTATGACAGAAGATACAATGACAAGAAGATACCCCATGACCGAGCGGTTAGTTTGACAACTCTCTGCCCTGGGATGCTGCCAGACACAGTGAGTGTGAAATTTTCAGTGACTCCAGCCTCTCATTACAGTTTTTTCCAATATGCCACAGCAGAGAGGCCAAGAGAGCTGAACACTGCTGAAACTTGAAAGAATCCAATATTAAACAATACATAACAGCGATCATTCTCATTTCATGCTGACCAGGCTTCCCGTCCATTCACACGATACATCTCCAGCAGCAGTGGTGGCTGGGGCTTAGTTCCTCACAAGGAGCAGCTGTTGTGCTTCACGGGTACCTCAGAGCTGTGACCAGTTCAGGAGAGCCTCAAGTGCTCACTCAGATGATCAACAGAAATGCGACTGTGTAATGATGGCTGCTCTCTAATTAAGGAAGAGCTATCTAAACCTGGAATTATTTTTAATCAAAAGAACCACCTAATTATTATACACACTTAACAAATTAGGTCACTTAGACATGAAAAATATAAGTGAGTTGTTTGAAGGCAAAATTGTTTACAGAAATTGGTAGAAGCAGATACCAGCAGACTCAGATTACCAGTCCTCTGCTGTAACCTCTTCAGTGTGATACATTAATTTTATGCCTTTTGAGAACTACTTCTCTCTGCTACTAAAAGACATTTAGGAGAAAAAGGAGGAGTCACTTAGCAATTTTTGATACTCTGAGGACCAAGACCACAGAGGTCGTGGCAGCTCCCTTCCAGATCCCAGTGGCATAGAACAAGAATGCTGATTCAACATACAAAGGTAGTAAGAGCAAAGAGAAATGTTGGGGCAAAGGTGAAACTGTTGTACACAGAAATACTGGTATAGAATTTTAAAGCCTAATAGAAATTTGCAATGCAAAATCCCATTAAAACAAACAGAAATGAACATCAAAATCAACACACATCTTTGAAAAACTCGATTTTATAACCTGATATGTTTTCACACCAGAATTTATGCTATCTGAAACAAGCAGTAAATAAAATTAGAATAAGGTAGATAATAAAAAATAAATTTTGTAAATTACAAAATAATTTCATCAAACTATAAAGAATTTTAAGTTAGCTACAGATACTACCCCTTGTCCTTGAAATTGTTGAGAAAATCTACTGGACAACCTTTCCTAGGTTTTCAGGTCTATATCATAGTCTCCTCTAGTCACATTTATTGCTACGTATCTATCAATACTAGAGGACAGAACTGCTATCACTGTATATTTATGGAGATATGTGAACACACATTTTTGCTACAGAAGATGGAAAAACTAAGCTTTAATAAAAGTGATACACTGTATAACCTATTATTTGCAATGGATGGAGTGTGACCTAGGTCACCGCAATCAGTTGACACTCATATAGCAACAGTAGCTCAAATCTGTGGGACCCCTAGGTTTCCAGAACTATCCTCTCACTTAAGTCTCACAGCTGAATCACCAGGTTTGAACTTTTAATTTTGCATCACAAAAAGCACAAATGGTACAGCTATTATCTGAAGTTTGATACATACATTCCCAAACAAGCACTTTATAAGGAGAAGTCAGATACTCACTGATCTGGTTGGTAGATGCACTATAAAAAGCATTTACAGTAGTTGGGCTTGTAAACCACCTGTAGTAAGAACAAAAGAATCATCTGTCAGTACACTTACTCATCTTTATGAATAAAAGCAGCAAAGATAAAAATTGAACTCAGTAGAAGGAAGTAAAAATATTAAGGACTTAGGATGCATTAAAGTTTGAGTATTTCTTCATTTCAACACATTACCTACACTTTCTAGAACACTGAACAGGAGGAATTCTTAAGATTCCTATTACCTAATCTCTTTATGTCTTAAGTGACCATTGTGCTTGTAATGTCTGCCATGCTCATGAGCTGAAGCTATGAAAACCCTGTTGGGTGTCCTTCAACCATGTGTGGACAAACTCTCTGTTGAAACTAGAGCTGAGGATTTTGAAATAAGTGAAGTGGCTTCACTGGCTTTACAGAAAAACTACTTGAAAGATTAGGATTATGCCAGCAATATGAGCAGGTACTTTCTAGGAATGCAAATTCAAAATAAACAGCTTCATGTTCTTTACCCTACACAATGAACATGGCCATCAGTGTACTCCCCAAAAAATAGACCTCTTGCCAGGCATTTCTTCTCATAGTTTGATTTCTCATACATACTGGAGGAAAAAGTAGATTTGAATAGAATTGGACTTCAATGAAAGAGAAGAGGCAGGAGGTGTAAAACAAAGAGTAAGACAGAGGAAGTTTTATAAGTACATGGAAAATATGTGATATCAGTGACATCCATGTACACAATCTGTGTTTTAAAACAGTACTGTTAAATGAATGAGTTATCTGCAGATCTTGACTGTTTTTCTGACAACTAACATCCTCATGTAAACCATGCAAAAAAGGGAAGCGTTTTAGAATGGCAGTCTTTTATCAATAAATTTAACTGCTTTTCTTATACTCCAGGCTGAGCAGCTTAATTTGCAATACATCATCTAGAAAAACCAATCAATGAAAGCAAAAATAGTGATGTCATGCCATCTTAACCATCCGTCACATTATAGGCTCTGATTGCCACAGATAACTCTCCCTGTTTTGTTTATTAGGTGAATGTAAAGGGGAGGAGCAGGGGGAGGTTGTTTTCTGGTGTAGTTTCTGTTTTCTCCATAACAAGGAGAATAAATGTTAGAGGTAATGTAGTGAGATAAAAGAAAATTGAAGAAAGAATGTGTATGGTAAGGGGACAAAAAAAAAAAAATAGGTGGCTTAATGGACTACATTTCAATTTCATATTTGTGCACAGCAGAAATCAGCTCAACTGTTTTGAAGGATGCAAGCCTCCTGCACCGGGACCTGTTCTCCAGGCTTAGCAGTAGGTCTGGAGGACTGTCCCTTTTTGACAGGGGAGAACCCATCTGAAATGAACCCATCGGAAACACTCAACCTTTAATTTAGATTTTACGGTAAGTTTGAGCAAAGACACAATGTTGTGACTTCCACCTCACCCTGTTGGCTTGTTCTACTTACAACAGCCTTTCTATTCTCTCAAAAGGAACTTTTAAGCATGAAAAAGGCTTCTGGGACAACAAATCCTCCCTTTTTGCAAATCCTTCTTAGCCTCTCATTTCCAGCCAGAGGATCAAGGGCCTGAGACAGATAACAGATACTTCAAAACAGACTAATGTGCTTTGCTCTTCTCGCCATCCTCTTTGCTGCTGCAACCCTGGAGCCTTACGACAGCTAGATGAAAACAGGAGCCACCACAAACAGTGGTCAAGAGCTCTTCATTGAAAAGTGGCGCTACTCTAACAGGCCAAGTTTGTACCCATTTTTATTGAGTGGGCAGATAGTGACACCTGTACTTGTCACCACAGGAGCTCCTCATTCTACCAAGGAGCAGCAGTGCATGCTGCTGCCATTTCATCCGCAGTTATTTAGGAAGAACATCACACCATCCACTGGCCATACTTTCATACCTATGAACTCACAGACTTGTAGCTTGTAGATTAGCTACTGAGACATATCACAGCATCCCCATCCTGAGACTGCTTCTTTCTTCATGAACTACCACCTCAATAACCGCCCATCCTGTTTTCTGAGCTTAGTATGAGCCAAAGATCAAGAGCAACCTTGATTTTCTCACTATAAAACTGAACTAAGTTCTTTCTAAATTGCTCTTTCATAACAAGGCCTCAAGAGTGACCCTCTATGAAGTTTGATGTGGTTTTAAGCAGCTAGGAAGAAGAGACTTAGGAGCCATACTGAGGAGTCAGGAGGAATTAAAGTTGTCTAGTAACAAGCACAGTATACAGCTGAATTTCATATTTGACACCTGATAAGGAGAAAATTTCCATTCCGGCATTTTTTTGTACCATTCTGAGCCACTCTTAAAAAGATTTAGGAAGTATTTTCCATAAAAGAGTAGAAATAACCAACATAGCTTCATTCAGACCAGCAGAACAACTTCACTTCTCATCTGTCACCATATTTCAGTGAGCTCTTTGAAAAGACTGACCCTTCAGTGACAGACCTTAACTAATAACACATCAAATTACCATATGAATGTGTGTAATAAATAGCTGTTGCTGTTAAATTTTATGGTGAAGAAAATTTAGAAATAACTCTCTTGTTCCTGTTTGAAGTCAGGTTGTCTGGGCATTTGCTGTAGGTCTGGTTAAAATTTCAGTGCAATTTATCTGCTAACAGAAGGTTAGAAAAAAGGACAGGCGTAACATATTCCAAGCTCTTACTATTTTCAAAGTAAACAAATTAAAAATTCTAGAATCATTCACACTGTTTTTATTTGCTATAAGCATGTGAAAAAGAGACAGTTTTTAATTATGTCCTGTAGCATTACCTATCAACCACTGCAGCAATCAAAGCCTAATGTTGGAGGCTCAACAATTTTGAGATTTCTCTTGTAGAAATATAATCTGAAACATTGGGGCAGATACTCTCTTAGTTTGGATATCTTTAGGCAAATGTTTTCTCTGTGATACCTTCCTTTCTGAGTGTAGCATGCTACATTGCCAGTCAGGAAGAGGGTGACTGGGAACATTTACATTGCAGGAAAAAGCTTATTCATTTATTTAAAACTCTGTTAAGCACAAACTGAATTTCCAATTTGTTCTCTCAACTTTCTGAGTTAGAAGATATCATTCAGTTTGCTGTTCAGCATCTGAAGTAAGAAAATTTTTTTTAATCATATAAATAAAGAAAATGAAGTTGTAAATGTACAACGCACTTAACTGGTTAGAAGTGAAAAGCTGTACAAAGCTGCTGTAAGCTGGAAAACGTATTGCTAAGAAAGTACTATTAAAAAAAACCCTTTTAAATGGGAGGCAAGCTACAAGGTGACTTTCAGAAGTGTATTTCCTATTCTCATTGTTAACGTTTTATACATTTTCCCTTGTAGAAACAGAGGATTAACATCCTAGGCCAGGCTTCCATCTGTCTCCCTTAGGGCTGGGCAAGAAATTGGGATGGTAAGGCTGGGCCTGGCCTTCAGTGCCACTTCGCTGCTTAAAACAAGGTTCAAAGACCAGGAAAAGGCTCCAGGAGGCTCCTTTCCAGCCTTTCCTCTCCAGAGAATGTTCCACCCACACGATTTCTGAGCTCTCCAGCAGCGTCTTTCCAACAGACAACAGCCTGCTCAGTGTTTTTCATGGCTGCTTTTCCCTTTTTGCAGAAGGGGCTTTTACACTGTTCTTAATAGCATCCAACCCAACACCTCTCAGAGCTCCCCTCCCTTGTGCCAAACTGAGAGCCAGGGTTCACCAACAATAGTAGTCAGGAAAAACAGGAATAAGTGCTGGAGGAGACCCAGGAATCCTCTCATAGCATACCTCCTTTGTGTCCTCTTTTAGGGATACCAGATGCCTACATCCCCAGCACTGACAGCTAAGTGAAAAATAATGATTTTGCAACGTCTAAAAATCTTAGATTATGTCCTGACTTCAAAGGAGAAAGATGAATAATAACTAAGTGGTATGCCCAAGAAGTCCTCGAATGCCTTGTTATTTGCAAGTATGATACCAGTGTTAAGAAGGACAGACACAATTGCTGATAAAAAGGTGCAAGTGGGTGTATATTGGAATATTGGAATATTGGAATATTGGAATGGGCTGCCCAGGGAGGTGGTGGAGTCGCCGTCCCTGGAGGTGTTTAAGAGAAGACTGGACGAGGAGCTTAGTGACATGGTCTAGCTGGGGGGTGTAGGGCTGGATGACGCTGGGCCCCTTCCGGCTCGGAGTGGCCTGCTAGACTGTGAGGGATCTAGGTTGGTGTTACCGCTCTGGGATGTGCTCTCGGTCTCTGTACGGGTGTTAGATGGTGAGTTGGACTAGATGATCCTTGTGGGTCCCTTCTAACTCATAATATTCTGTGTGATTCTGTGATTCTGTATGTATGTATACATGTGTATGTAAATGTGTATGGCTCCATGGATGGATAAGTAAATGCAGACTAATACCTTGACTCTCCTTTATTGCAGATACACTTCCCCTGTATTGCCTTTCACTTCCTTCTGGTGTGTCTAACCTGTGTCGCCACATCTGGTGCACATCCTTCCAGTCTCACCTCCTCCATTCAGCCCTCACAATCTAACCTGTGCTTTTTTGTGCATCACATTCCTTGGCTCCTGCACCAATCCCTTTTGTTCATCGCTCTGCTGATACCTGAGCACTTGTTTTCTTGTTTGATAGATCCAGCTGTGAAGGTGACAGCCATCTCCCCAGCCAGCTGTGAGGATGGCAGCTGGTATCCAAAGTGGGTGCCAAGGACAGCAAGTTACACCTGCCACAGCTGTGGTGCCCACAGGGGAGCCTGGCTCCTGGGACCGGTGGAACAGGTAACTCCAGCACCTTGTCATAGGTTTTTGGAACCAGCAGGGCCCCCACACCCAGAGCAATGCCTCATCTGACTGTCTAAATGCAACTTTTTTCTCTCAGGCAAATAACAGATAGGACAGAGGGAGCAGAACAGAGAGCAAAGAATTTGGATAATTACTACTTCTAGGTATTCCCCCCCACCCCCACCCCTTCTTTTTAGATTAAAAGCCTGCTGAATTTCCAAAATAATTAATTTCTACTTTGGTAGCCACATTCCCCCTTCTTGTATCGATCTCCTTTGTCTTGTTTCACCCAACTCCTCTGTCCATCCCCTGATGGGGTTTCCCTGGTGCTTTGACTGAACCATCATTTTGATTTTCCATTTAGTTGTCTATGCTGAGGAAATTAGTTCCAGTTTAAATAGGTAATACAAGAATCGTGGACTATCAGGTAAAAGAATATAGTGTTTTACTTTTGGGGTATAATTTTACTTTACTAGTTGGTAACTTATTTCCTTAAACACTAATTTTCTTATTTATGTTTTTCAGTCCACAACTTTGATGATATTGTAACATGTATCTCTAAATATAAACAGTATGCTAAAAGCTACTGAAGTAGGAAAAAGAAGAAATTAGAAAAACAGAAAAAACATCCCAAGGGTAATTATCTATTAACACAGCACCAAGCTTCACTAAAACATCCATGGTGCTCTGTTAAAAGTTCTGAAAAACCAAGCCAGAAAAGAAAAAGAGAGAAAGGGAGAGAGGGCAGTAGAGTATGATAGTTTAAAAGTGGCAAGTGGCTAAAAAGTGGCTGAAATTTTTGAGGCCATGGGTCAGACTGCTGAGTGGTTTATTTAATTTTTTTTAATATTTACTAAAGGCAGCAGTGGCTCTCTGTGCCTCAGTACACTACTTTCAGAGCCCTTTTCTGTCACTGAGTGGTTGCAGAGACAGAGTAATCTCCCAGTAGGTACCATAATTACTCCTCCCCACCAGGGCTCAGGTGAAGATTACCTCCAGGCCTGCAGAAGGCAGACATAAAGCTGTGCTAACAGAGGAAGCAGACCAAAAGTCAAATTGGCATCCCACAGGCCAGAACGCACCCTGAGGGATGACAGCAAAAGGACAGCAAAGGTGATGAGGGGGCTGGCTGTTACGTAGGATTGGAAACAAGATGGTAAAGACAAGCTTGAGGAAGTCTTTAATATTGGTAGTGGGCAATCAGATAAAACCTTCATTTTTTAAGCATACCCATGCAACAGCTCCAGGGACTGCCTACCAGTTAATTTCCTTACAGGGGAGTTTTCCCACCATGCCAAGAATATACATGATCTGCATTAGTGCTGCCCCCAGTGCTCTGTCACAAGGACGAGGTTACTATTCATCATTACTGTAGAGAGGTGAGTGTTATTTCACTGCTCTCTCATGGAACTGTTACTCTGAAGGGAATGCACTATCATAATCTAGTCCTGACATCTAAGTCTGCAGGAAAATCCCTGAAATCATCCCCTGGGATTAATCAGTGCAGTGTCAGACAAAGCTGTGATGAGAAGTTTAAATTCACCATTAAAATTAAGCTATAAATAACCCGTTGAATATATGGGGGCAAATTACAACACTCTAACCCGGAGTAGCCTGCATCTCTCCTGCTGACATCCTCTACCTGCCTCATGGACAACACGGAGCCACTCCTGGAATAAGGTACGGCTCAGTTTCAGCAGGACTTTCTGGAGTCCTAAGGAAATAACACCACAGGAGATATGCAGCAGTACTGATTTCAAAGTCTGTGTCTAGAAGGAATCATTTTTAAGTAGCATGATTACACTAATTATGTTCTGCATAGGTTTTAATTTGCATTTTAAGGATTTGATTACCCACCAGTAAGAAAAGAGACCGATTCTCTCCTGCATTTTATGACAGTTTGTGACACAATCTGCACTCTCATGTTTACAAATAAATAAAAATAACATATGTAAATTAAATTATATTTTGTATCATTACTATCAACAGCAGGTAACTAACAAAGTTGATTTATATTACTAATAATATTATCACCTTCTAATGGTTTCATTCTTACAAAATTTACTTCATAAATCCCTGCTGTACCATATCAAACTCTAACTGTGACCAAGAGACATAATCCATTTTTAATTGCAATTCAATTACCCCTTTTGTCATTAAATTAATCTTAAACTGAAAGAATACGACTACTGTGCATCCAAACAGGGATACCTAGACAGTACAAAAAAAAAAAAAGAAAAAAAGAAAAAAATCCACAGCGGTTTCTGAGTAATGGGGGAGGGTTGCTCATAAGCTTCTTGTATCATAAGATGTTGCCATGCATATAATTCTATAGTTAATATACAACAGTATTTTTTGTATAAATTAAATAGCATAAACCATTGTTAGAAGAGTATGTAAATTTGCCTTTTTTCTACTCACTCTGTTTTTGGAACTTCTTTTCTAAGCCAATAAAAATCAGACTGGGCTGCATATTTGCGAGTTTGCAACACATTGCCAAAATAGTCGCTTTCTGTAAACTTCAGCTGTATAGACAAAGCACAGACATTTTAAAAGCATGTCTAAATAAACAAACGCTGACATAAAACAAGCATAACTTTTATTTTATATAGGATGATCACCCAATTTTTTAGCAATTATCAAAGCAAGTACAATTTTCACACTTGGTAGGAAGAATAAATATTTTATGAGTTTAGCTAGAGAACAGTGGCTGAACAGATCTACCCAAGGGTCTGGAATACTGGAAAAACTCTTCCAGATGCAGAGAGGTGGTGAAGAAATCATAAGCACCCAACAATGGATTGCAGACTGCCCATTTCTATGGCTATTAAGAGATCCTCTTTTCCAGGAGGAATTAGGCCTACTTTTATTTTTAAAAGTGCACTTCCCACAATGTAACGAAGTTCCTTTTTTTGGTTTGCTTTACATTTTATAACAAATACTTCATACTCTGTGCCCTCTGAGGGTTCTGCTACTGCTTTCTTACTGTTTCTCACATTAAATATTTATTGCCACAGGGCTCCATGCTTCCATGAGCTTCCAAATCTAATAGCAGTAACTAACCATGCAAGAAAAAGGGATGTTAATAGTTTATAAATCCAGATGATATTTCTCTCATCAGTTCCAAATAATCATAGGAATTGAGAGGAGGTTGCCCCTCAGATGTAAACTATGTGTTTGCAACCTTGATTAATAGGTATTTTTCACCAGACATTGCCCCTTATCTGAGCAAAAGTTTTGTCTCAGTGCATTGGCTTCATAGCACCATCTCACACTTCCCACGAACAAGGACTAGATTGGTAGAGTTGATTCTTCAAAGTTTTCACAATGAATTAGGCCTCTGTTTAGTGTTTGTTCATGTGCTCTGGCAAAGATGACTCTTGTATTTTACTGGTTCAGGATTGAATTTATCATTCTTCTCTGAATGTGGCTTTCAGTAATGCAATTCATCACATGCATGTCACACTTGGAAAATGGGAAAATATATTATTAATATTATTAATCATTTGCCTTCCTGCCTTACTTAGGCTGAACAGATACCACATCAGGAAGGGGTCTCCCCACAGTTTCCTCGTCCAGCAACCAGGTCAATAGGTCCATACATGGGTTAGGACCTCTTGGTGCAATTACGTATAAGGAACAATCTTAAATAAAATTCATATCCTGGAAAGCCTATACAGGGCATCATAAATTGTGATATTCTGAGGTAAAATACTCATTGTGGTTTTTAACACCATTATTTTGAGAAGAAATGCTTTTAGCTTGTTTCATTTTTATAACTAATTGCAAAATTTATTACAGTGTACATTTGACCTTTCAAATGCTTAATATCAGGAAGGTTCTTTGTACCCAGGCACATTTTACTCTCAGCAAGCCTCATGATCTCACTTAGGTACGCCAGCATTGACAATTTAGACATGAGAGCTAGCACACTTAATTAAGAAATAAAATAAAAATAACCAGAAAGCACAACTCCAGGTGCATGCCAAACAAAGACAAGCTTTGATTTTAGACAGCAGTGAAACAGAGCAAAGAATAGATGCAATATGTAAATGAAGAAGACTGCAAGTCTGACACTTACTGTTTTGATGTCTTCATTAATGTATGTGTCGTTCATTATAAACTGGGGGTAACCAACTTTTGCCATAACTGCTTTTGCCTTTGAAAAAGAAAATAAGACAAAAGTGTTGACAGATAAAATCACTTATCAGCATACAGATTTTTCCCCCCTGCTCTGTTTGCATTTTGCGTTATTATGCTTCCCTGGAGGCATCCTAATTTCACTTCAAACCAACTTGCCTACAAGGTAAACTTGGTGCCACAAACGAGCTTGGCATCCCAACACAGAGGGTCCAGATTCTGTTGCCAGATTATCACAGTGGGTCTGTTGTTTCTTGCAGAGCTTTTACGTGCATGCAGCAACATGTCTGAGTGCAAAATCCTAACAGCTGATTTTCCCTACTGGTTTTTGTCTTAATCAGACAGTCAAACGCCTTTTTTTACAATGTTTTCCAAAAGACAAAAGTAAATGGCCCATTTCACTATGGCACAATATCTAGTACACATCCAACTGTTCAGACAGATTTGATACGTAGATGTGAGTGAACCCTGCTCCCAGCACGTGCAGACTGGTGTATTTCCACTGAGGGCCATTTATATTTGCTCCTGAGGATGGGCACATACTTTTCTGAAGGACGCTGTGCTTTCCTAAAGCTACAGGACTAATCTTCGTTTAGTTCCGCATGTTTGCCTGTTTACCTTAGAGTCTTTGACCTTTCCCTAATGTTAGTAAGGGAATAAGACACCTCATTTTTCGTTAACTTTTCTTTTTTTTCCTCTTTTAGTCACGACTTTGTCCCAGTGTCCATGCACAATCTGTGTAAACACCCTGGTGTAAAGTGATAGTAGCTGTAGATGAGTACTCCCACTCTGCAAATCACAGTGTGAGTGTATAAACTTAGTAATATTCTCACACAAACACCAGCAGACCACCCTTACAGTCAGAAACTCTGTGGAAACAAAAGGGTTTTGGAAGAAAAGCAAAAGGATAAAAAAAGATAATACGTACTTACCACATACCAAGATAGAAACTATCACAATACATTAAATAAAGCCATGACAGACTAGGATAGAACTAAGCTTTCACTTTGTGTGTCTTCAGGATGCTAAATATAATTTCTTCATAAATCTTTGGAATTCTCCCCACCCCTCAAAAAGGGCTCTTCTGGAAATTTGTTCTTCAAACTCAGACCTCAAAACTCAAATGAATATTTGCAAGATAAGAAATGCAATAAATTAATTGACCTTTAAACCAGCTGCAGCTGTACCAACCCTGCATTCTGCTCTCTGTGAGCAGAGCCTGGACCTCTCTCGGGTCCCTCTTGCCACGTGGGGTGAGCACTCAAGGGAAGATTCCCCTTCCTCCACAATTATATCTTTTCTCCCCCTCCACAGTATGTCAATACAACAGGGCTTCCTATAACAGCAAGGCTGTTTCACACCTGTAAGGAGGAAGCTGATGGAGGACTGGCTCCATATAACCAAAATAATTCTGTCTCCTCTTTTATTTTTTGAGAAGAAAAGCCTCTTTGCTTCTTCAAACTACTTCAATTTCTCAATCTCATTTCCAACCCAAAGTCATAATCCTCCATTTGTGACATCACCATTAATTGTGGTTGAGATAATTAAGATGACACAAACAGAAGATAACAACTTCAGGTAGGAAATTAACAGCAGGAGCAGATGATATCTTAAGCAAGAAAGATCCCATTGTCATGCAAATTGCCCTAGCGATAAAAAAAGCCATGGAAGAAAAATGCCGAATGGGAAATATGAAATGAGCCAAATTAACTCTCAACAGAATGTTTTCTCAGTTTTCCAGAAGGTTCAGCAGTCTTTCAAGATATTAAAAAGAAAAAAGAAAAAAATGCTGGGTAGGGAGCACGATTCATTTGCAAGTTTGTGTGTAATAAGGAGTGTCTAATTTTTTTTCGTGGTGGTGGTGACAGGTCCAACTGATGGAACTTTGCAAGGAACTAGAAAATTTCCTTTACTATTTTCCATGTTTAAATGCTAGTTAAAACTAGCCTTGGAAAAGAGCAAAACTCATTAGTTTTAATTTTTACTGAGTTAGCTGCTTAAACATCTCAAATGTTCCGCATGAGTTCCAGAGTACTGATCTGAATCACTTCGAGTAAGTAACCCCTATGTTGAATTGACTTTCAGCAACCCCTTAGGATTTGATTAAACAGATTTAATTTAAAAATTGACTTACATTATAAAGAATAAACCCTTTGAAAACAATTCATAGTGCAATTTTCAAAAAAATCAGCAGTGGTTTTAAAGCAAATATAAGGATTAATTGTGTCAGTACAGTGGCACTCTACTAATGATTTAGCCAGTACAAAGTTGATTAAAAAATATTCATCCTGTTTTGGCACATAAAAGAACATTTTTTGTTTTTAGCTAGATTACATTCTTTAAAAGCACTCTTAATTTGTAGACAATCTTCCAAACAGAAGCAAATAAATTCATGCCTCACTGGCTGTAAATGCAAAGGAATATAAAGCCAGCCCAGATCTGGCAGTGTTTCTTTGATGGAAGCAGCAGAGATGGGCTCTGTCCTTAATCTCATAGTGCTAATTGTCTGGTTGTGATCAAAATACTTAATGTCCATCTCCACTTCACCACATGGACATTTTGGGATCTTTGTCAAATATCTGTCACATCCATCTCAGTCTCTTCTTCCACAGCAGCCCCCTCAGAAGAGCAGCCTGTTTTGGTCCTTTTGGACCTCACTCAACCATTTGGACCAAGTATCTCTAGGAGTGAAGATGATGCCTCCAAGTTCCTTAATAGCTGGTTTGACTTAGGTTGACCTAAATATCATATACAATCACATAATCTCACAAATAACAAATACACAAATAACATATAATTAATATTTAACATTCTTATTTTTTGTTTTAGTGACACTTAAACACTTCGCTCTTTTCATGGCCCTGCTGCATTAGGAAAGGAAGACGGGAAGATTTCTTCCAACCAGACTACCTCCGGAGAGCTGGGTACACTTACCAGGTGACACATACTCTGTCATTGAGATGTGAGACTGAGATTTTTAAACATGAGAATAAAATAGTCACTACTGAGGTGGTTTTTCTTTTTTTTTTTTTTTAATAAAGTCTATATGAAACACTAGTAAATAACAGAATTTGTCTCAAAAATATTATTGAAAGTGAACTCAGAAAGTAATTCTGCTTCTAGTACTTTGATGCTTTATCAATATTTAAAGCTGTCTGTATTCTGAGAGATAGAGAGAAGGGGGAAATGTTATTTTATTGCATTTGTTACTTAAAAGTTCTTATCACAGTATGTGTGGCTTAGAGATGTGAGCAAGTAAGACAGTGGTGGTACTGGCTGTGAATGGTGTGTGGCTCCTGGTTGGGAAAACTGTTTCCTAGAGCCAAAGAAAAACCCGTAAGAGGACATAGGAAGCTTTCTAAAGTTCTTGGGAATCCTTCCAACTGGGATTTCTCCTAGAGGCTTTGTATCAGGTGCAAAACTGTTCAGCTGAGCTCAGCACGCAGCCTAATTTATTTACACAACTAACAAGTTAGAAAGTATCATATTGAGAGCAGGTTTCTAAATTTATGTGTTGAAGTCTTGTTTCCACGCCTATTTTTTCTGTTCACTTGTGTAATATTTAACAGCAGTTTGAAGACTCCTTATTTTGACAATACAAGAAAGAGGAAAATATCTTCTACAACTGGCTTGCTCTTTGATAATGGTGTCAATATTTTTCCCTTGATAAGATTGAAAGTATGTTTAGGAGACCAGCCTTCCAGGATGCATACACACATATACAGGGAAGTCAAACGAAATCTGACAAATGGGCAGAAATCAGTCATGTGCACATGAATCCACCATAAACACACCCTGCACAATTTTACGGTTTAAAGGCTCGTTTAATACCTTTCTCTAGTTTGCATATTAAATAACCACGTGTATAGGAAGAGAAGAGGCAATGGGGTACTTGCCCCAGCTATCGTTAAGCACTCATCCTGGACTGTTGAGTTAATTAAGAAAACTCATCACTGCAGAACTCTTCTCCTGCCATTGAAGGCAAGAGGCTCTTGCAGGGAGGGGACACAGAGAAGCAGCTCATTTTAAAGTAAGTCATGGTAACTTTTCCATCCCAGCAGCCAGAGAGAGCAGGGTCTGAGGCAGGGGACCCTGAGTGGAACTACTCCTTCCACCTCTCATTACTTTATGTTTCCCCACTGACTTCAACACGTGGGATTTTATCACCAGTGTGTCTTTCTGTCACAATGAGAGCAAGTCAATTTACTATGGAGATAAAATAATAAAAGATCTCTCACTCTTGACTTAACAACTTGCTAGCGTGGGAATGCATACGTGTTTCAATGCTCCAAAGCATCTGAGTTTCCAGTCTATTCAAATTCTCACTTGACAACCAAGCGGGTGAGCCTGCTGAGAACCTTTCCTGCCAGTCAGGGTATGATTTGGGTGTTTTACAGGCTAGTAACCAGAAGTACTCATATATTGTACTTACTGTAAAGGAAAAACCAAAACAACATATATCTCACCCCTGACAAAGTCTTATGAGTCTGACACAGATCTTCTGTATATCAACTTGACTCAAAATAACTTTGTGAAGATCATTTTCAAGATTCTAAATACATAAAAAATTAATACAATTACAGTTTGTTGAAAAATTGGCATGAAATACATTCTGAAAGCTAAAATTATTCATAGCAAAGTAATGTTCCATTTAATTACAAAGACTAATTCAGCCTTTTTGTATGTGTCTGATCTTTTAATTTTTCATTGAAAACAGATGATTCAAGAGCCATCTGGTAAAACTGCTGCATAAATATCACTGCATCTATCTAGGTTTTATGTCCAGAAAAACTAGGAAAATAGTGATGGATCTTGGCAAAACACAGAAAAGGTCCATCATGGGGCTTAAGTCCAGTCCTACAGATATCAGTAAGAAGTGACTTGATTGAGAGGTGGACTGTGCTCACCTTAATGACACATTATATTGCCTTTGTGGGGCCATGTGAAGTGTCAGGGGTTTGCACATTGTCAGCTACAACGGAAAGTGAAGTGGCAACTCGAAGATGAACACTTGGCCTGAAATAACAATTTTTAACAGTACTTGATCTGCAGTGAACTGTCTGTAATCCATACTCCAGAATACAGATAATCATTAAACTATTTATTTTTAAACCTTGGCTTTCACCGTCCTCTTGTATTTGCATCTCACAGTAACAGAAAATGTGTAGACTTTTCAAGAGCTAGTGTTTCATTTAATAATAATTCACATACCACCACCTCACACTGCACCATAACTATCCCCTCTCTATTACAATACTTTTGAGTGCTCTAAAGTAATTGATTATGGAGACAGAAAATACAGCTATCATTCCATTTTTGTAGGATCATGAGGCAAGGGGTAAAAAAAAAAAATCTAGTGAATTGTGTGAATAATGACACCTGTCACGCACGCATAAAATTGCTTTCCGTTAAATACACATTGTAGTTTCAAAAGCAGCTGAGTCTATTAAACACCTTTGTGCTGCCAAAGGAAAAAACTGTCCTATTCCTTACTCCTCTTCCCTGCTCCTCTCATCTCTTTCCATACTTCTGCTCATATTGCCTGCACCCACAGCCTCCAAAGGCTGCCTCAGCTACTTACCACATCTTTCTGTGAGACTGCTCAGCTCACTAACACAGCAGAACTCCAACCAAGATTTTCCTCAGATAATTTTCCACCACATCAGTGAGCTGAATCACTTGCTCACTACATGGAGAGATCCAGTAAGTGCTGGAACTTGCACAAGGCAATTGCTGGGGACTCATGATGTGGGAAAATAGAGAAGGGTTTCGTGCTACACTAGTTACCTCCTCTTCTGCATCATCTCTTGAAATCAAAGCCTTACAGAAGGGTTACTAACAAGAAAATACTACCTAATACATACTTAAAAATACTATATCGTGCATTATAATCCTGGGAACACAGATGAAAAGGGACACAGCAATTTCTAAGCAAACTGTTCATTGGGATTATATGTTCAATCTTAACAGCTACCATCTAGCAAGACAATATCATTGTTACTAACCATAAAGATACAAGCACCTACTTTAGTGGACTACCATGAACAGAAGAGACAGAAAAAGCAACAGTATACATCAGTGCCACTCTTTCCTGTCCTAAATGCTTTTTATTTCTGGATTTCTGGAATGCAAACAGTCATTGGTTCAAGCACTGTGACGATAGTTTCACTGGAATTAAATGTTCAGTTTAAACTAATGCCACATTAATTTTACATTTTTTAGCCAAAGAACTGGAATAAGTCACAGAAAGTATGAATTTATTTCAGTTTTACTTTTCACAAGCCTAACTCCTCAGTTCAATGCAGCAGTACAATTCATAGACCTACTCATATTTTCTCCCATCATCTTGGCTCCAAACTCATTATTCTGTCATCTTTGTTTTTATTTTGCTGAAAAAAATTCCTTCGTCCATTTTATTTTAATTTCATTTTCCATTTGTAACCTCCATTTGATACCATTATTTTGTACACAGAATATATATGACAGACGTAAATTCTGTTTTTCATGAACAGTACCATGGCTCTGTAAATTAAATACATTTCTTTGTGCCACACAGAAAATATCTTCATTTTTGATTATGCCATACATAAATGCACTTATAATGCAGATCAGTACAATCAAGTTCCTGGCAAAGGAAGTGTTTAACACTTTTCAACACCATTGCTGTTCAAAGAACCTTGGTCATTTTTAAGGGTCTTAGGATTCTCAGAGGAGCTGGAATAATGCCCAAGGACCAGAAGAAAGGATGATCACAGATATTCAAAATTACTCAGCTATGGCATCATGGCACCATGCCAGCTGTGACAAATCTGCTCCAGCATGGGAATTTGTGCACTGGATTCCCATCTGCACACTTAGAGGATAACTACACTGGGGTGGGTGTGGACAGTAGGGAGCTCCTCTGGCTGCACTTCAAACAAGCCAAAAGCAAGTTTTGTGGTCTCAAGGCACAGACTATCATTAGGATCATGCTTGTGTAAATATATATGTATACATGCCCCATGGTACGTGCTGCTAAGCTGCCTCTGACAGGGCTCTAATGTCTTATGTACTGCAGCTTAGCTTGGACATGCATTTAGCACTTTAGAAAGTTTTACCTCCTCACGCCTTTATTTTCAGGCAATTCTCTGTTTTCCAATCAAATTGTCTCTTGAGACAAAACCCTAAAACCAAACAACCAAACACACTCCACCTCAAAATTCTCTTTGTGTTTTGAAATTACCTTAGATATCCTTACTGAACAAAGTTCGCACCAGAATCCTAAGGATTTGCAATAGCACAAAGAAAAAGCCGCCTTTGTCTGGACTTCGTCATATTAGTGAGCTGCAGAAATAATGATGTTGCATCTTTTATAGAAACTCCTTCCTGGACTCATTTTGCCGCTACACCCCCAGAGCACCTCATGAGTTGACCCATACTCCCACTTTCATGCGACCTCTTGCTGGAAACACACCCACCTCAAATCTTCTCTGCTGTTTTTGTATTAGCTCTGGGCAAGCTGCAGGCTTAACAAACACTACTCTGCTGGCAGAATAAAAGTCCCCAGGGACCAAAAAACCCAGTGTGCTGAAGAGATCTGTGACACCTAACACCGAGAGAGGGGCAGCCCTGAGGACTGGGGAAGGGCAGGTCTTCCCATCACAACTATATGGGATATGATTTACCACAGTGTTTCTTTCAGTTTTATGCAAAACTCTGAATAACCTGTTCCAGAGAGGGACAACTCCTGACCTTAGCTTCTGCTTGCATCAGTTCATATTCATTTAAGAGTTTCAAGGTTAAGCAGAGGTTGCAGAGCAATTATTTATTTTTTTACAATGAATAGGACATGAAAAATTCCCTTTTCATTTTTCATTTCACAGGAGAGCTTCAACAGTCTAGATATAGCTGGGACCAGACACTGCAGAGACTCTTTTTAACACTACTCAAACTGAAATAGTGACTGAGAACCTAAACAGAAGCATTACTTGGGACTTGCATGTTTTATTTCTGAGGAGAAATTCCTTTTGCCTGAAAAGGGACCCTGACCAGAAGTATTACTATCAGTTATCCATGCCTTGTATTATGTGGGGGGAAAGCAGATACATAGATAGACAAAAACATAGGCTGCAGAATATTAAAAAACCTATATGCAGGAAGTGCTCTACTTTCTAGTCAAGATCAAATTCTTCTCTATTCCAAATTCTTATATATTTTTATTTTTAAATTAATCATATCTATGTATTTTAACATTGATGAAACTAATCACATATGCAGAAAACTGAGCACAAGACACCTCACAGCTCTCTCAAAATGAGGGGAGCGTACCTTAGTTTTACTCTTAGGCACAACATCGCGGCTTCCAAGAGGCCACTAAAGGAACAAATTCCGGAGTCTGATGACCTCCTTGTGGTAAAGCGCCTTTAAAAGTAAACTCCAGCAATACTACTGCCTGATTCCACATAAACATTTCACAACTTGGCTTCAGACCTCCATGACTAGTACAATGCAGGCCGGTTAAAGTGCTGCTAAGTCAGGCTCCTGGTCATGGACAGCTCAGTGCTCAAGTGCCCACGCCACAGTCCCAACCCACAGCCCTGCCCTGCTGGGGTTCTTGCCTACTCCCAGGGAGCAGGAATCTTTCCTCTCAGTAGTTCATGTGGGCATATACAGGACATGGAGGTCACCACAGCCAGGAAATGCATGTTTATTGGAAATAGGGAGGGAATGTTAAGTAGATTTCTCCATTCAGAGAACGGGTCTCCTGTACCTTAGTATCTGTTACTGGTGAGCTGTCTAACTACATTGTCTTTGTAACTGCAGGAGACAAAACCAGAAAACACCGGGAAAACAAAAAAGATAATGAAAGTTAAAGCTGAAACTTAACTGTGGTGGAGGATCTCTTGCTCCTTGGAAGAATTAATCTGTCTTTTAGCATACCAAAACTTTCATGTTGCATTTCTGCCAAAAAAGCTTCAGATTCATCCTGGTCCCTGAGCATCTGCAGGTGTGTCCATCCATCTGTCCCTCTCCTTCTATTTCAAGCATGAAATTTGTCACTAGTATTTTGATGTCACACACCCATTCTGGCCTTATGGAGTTGTGGCAGGGTCTGAAAAATGACAGCTCCAAGATCAGGGTTAAATACAATTTCCTCTCCCTTCACCTGTTTTCCACTATCTGTTTGCACGGTGCTCAGGTTATTAATGGAACTGACATCCCTGCACAACTGAGTGAGCAGTAGCAGCAGCCAGATAACAAGGGAGAAGCTGACAGCAGCAATCTAACCCCAGAGATAAGAGATAAACAAACATGCCATGGCTATTAGTTTCAACTCTGGCCAATGGAGAAGAACATCTCCTGTGGTTACTGAACAGGAAAGCCCAGTCCTCCTGAGAAGGTTAAATTAAATTTAGGATGTGAGAGATTACTCTTTGAGTTCAAAAATAAAGGTTTGTGATGAGAAATAAATATTTTACTTAAAAAAAAAAGAGAGACAATGTTAATCTGATGGAAAGTGAAGACCTATTTTTATTCAGAGAAAAGTATGGAACTATTCTAGTCTAGAAGGAAAGTGCCTTACGTTCTCTGTATCTTTCGGGTGAAAAATGTTGCACTAAAAACTGGCATTTTCCAAATGACTGTCTCAAAGACGGTACAGGAGTGGTAGCATCAAAATCCTGACCAAATTCCAAACTAGGTAAGTAGTGACTCTGCCTTTTCTGAACTCCAACACTTTTCAACCTTATGAGGAGACTTGCTCACTACTCCTCTACTGCAACTACTACAACACAAGCAGGATCTTAAATTTTTGCATCCCTGACCGAGACTACCCTAATTTCAGAACACTTATTTCCACAAAGATAAAGTGCAGCCAAAATTCTTTTGGCACTCAACTAAAGTACACTTTCCAGTTTAGAAATGACAAGGCTGTTTCAAGAATATCTGAATGAAAATTTCTAGTAAAATCAGTAAATTTGGAAGTCAGCTGTCACCCCTATTGCCTTTGGAACAGGAACAAAGTGTCTACATGGAATTAGAGCCTTTGGAAATTTCTCTCTCTCTTCTTAGCTCTTCTGAAGTGTGTCTGTCAGCTTCTGTAAGTACTGTGAGGCAGTCTTACACTTTGTGAAGTTCTCTGAGACCCATGAAACTAAGTTATAAAGTTATCACTTGATGAGGAGCTTAGTGACATGGTCTAGCTGGGGGGTGTAGGGCTGGATGGTCCTGTGGGTCTCTCCTGGCTCAGAGTGGCCTGTGCGCCTGTGAGGGAACTAGGTTTATGTTCACCATTCTGGGATGTGCGTTCGGTCTCTGTACGGGTGTTAGATGGTGAGTTGGACTAGATGATCCTTGTGGGTCCCTTCCAACTCATAGTATTCTGTGATTCTGTGATCTTAAAGGAACCTGTAAAAGGTGTCTGGTGAGCTTTAGCTTTGAAACGCCATCCCTCTCTTTTACCAACTGTTGTTCTGTCAGCTTTGTGCTGGCCTTCATTCCAGAAAGGCAACTTGAAATAAGGGAGGCACTGAGTCTTGGGGCTGGTTCCTCTGCCCTATTTTTTATTTTTCACAGGTTGGGTCCACAAGACCCCAGAAGACACAAAAGGCATTTTAAATTTTTGCAGAGCACCCAGTGACCACTCTCAAGATTGGACGATTTGTCGTCTTTGTGCAAAATTAGCATAGCGCTGAGCAAGATTAATTTCAGCTCCTGAAGCTGTGGTGCCTGGCCTTTTTGTCTGGCAAGCCTCAGATTTTAATGATTTTTTTTTTTTTTTTCAGAATTGTATCTAGTACATGTCCTGGACAGGTTACATGAAGAAAAACAGGAGGCTCCATTCTCCCAGTATGTATTGCTCTGCCAAGGTTATACAGAGGCAAAACTAAGCACAAGAAAAAAATAGGCAATGATGGATTCTCTGGTTTCCCCACTACAAGAACATAGGGGAAGAAGGTGACATTTTCCAGATGTGCAGAAAGAGATGCTTTCTCATACAGAACACTGTGAGACAGTAGAACTCATTGCCTTGAGAAATTGTGGATGATAAAAATTGTGGTGGGTTCAAAAAGTCATTAGACAAACTCACAGCAGGAAATTATGAATAAATACGAAGAGACCACTTCAGAAAACAACTGAGCTGCAGATTGTCAGAGGCCAGGAAGGGATAGCAGGAATGTATCCCTTTATGCTTGCCCTATCCTTATGTTCATCTCTAAACATCTGCTGCTGTTTGGCCACTGTCTGAAGCAGACTCTAGACCTCTGATCTGAGCAATATGGCTGTCATGCGCAGAGCAAAATCACCCAAATGTGAGGAGAGATCATGGAGAGCTAGGAAAGGTGGCAGGGACTCAGATAATGGACTGCAGGGCTGGATACGGCCCTTAAGTTCCAGCTGAGAAATGAATGGTTTCAGTGGGAGAACCCATGGACACCTACCTCCTTTAAACTACCTATACTTTGTTACAACGGGGCTCGTGCAGATGGCTCTTGATTTCGTGAGGGCTATTGGCCTAAATTACAGTGTGTTCATTACCTAGGGAGGTTTGCTATAGCTCTCTGAAACAGCAGAACAAACTCTGTAGGCTAAACAAAGGAACCTAACACTCCCCGAGAGAGCCACCTATGGCTAGGCACTGTCTGTCTGTTTTCCAGCGCTGCCCTTGACTGTGGTCAGTCTCGGAGAGATGTGAAGAAAACAAATGTTGTATATACAACTTCCTTAGAGACAAATAAAGCAAAGCAGCAGGCAAGGTCACTAGGCAAAAAGTGATTGCACACTGACCTTGGGATTTGTGCTCCATGACCTAAGGAGGTTAATAATGTTACAGAAAAATCCTACTAGTGGAGAAACAAGCTTTTTTGGCTTACCATCCACGTTTTAAAAATAGTACTGCAAAGAAAAAAGTGACTTCCTAATAGGAAGTTATTCCTCTGCCATAGCATAAGAGAAGAATTTGCAAGAGAATTGCAAACTTTCAGAAAAAAAGGGTTTTGTGTAAAAATCTTTTTCAAGCCTCCAGTTAATCCTAAGTGCAAAGGACATTTCAGGAAGGAAAAATATTGATTAATAAAATAATGGTTCCTGCCCAGGAGTTGGAATAATTTAACATCTGAGGCATGATCTTCCACCGAATTATCCTTTGAAGAGCAGCAGCAATAAATTACCATTTTAAAGATGTGAGCCCTCATCACACAAATTATGTCAATGGAGTTTCACTTGTGGGTTCTCCCTTTTCTCTGTGGAACACCATTCCAAAACACAGCTGTCAATACTGTTTGGCTGCCATAGCTGCACCTTCATTGTAAGGGAAACAAAAGGCTCTTCCTTCTCTTTCCCCCCACCCCTCTTCTGCTTGTCCTTCTTAGAGGCTGTGAGGTGGCCCAAGGCTCATTAGGTGCCTGAGCAGCCAACCAGAGATCTCTGCTCAGCTTTGGTAACTCACAAACCATGCATTCAACTGTTGCCAGACCCACCCTTGGAGCTCCACTCAATTGAATAATTTACCTGTCCTTCAAATGAGGGCAAAATTTAATGACCCTTACAAAAGCGAGACAGAAAAAGAGCAGGAAGAAGAACTTTTTGGGTGGGGAGGGTATTACAAATGTGCTTGTTTGTTTATCAGAGCACTCTATTGAAAATTCGGGAGGTTAAAGGCATACTTCAAGCAAATTTGAAATGATAGTCAAGTACAGTACAATAATGCAAGGCTTGAATAGAGCAGAGGAGGGAGGAAGACAGAAAACAGCATCACAGCGAGGAGCCAAACGCCTCTCGGACTCGAGGCCCTTTGGAAGCAGCGTGAGCTCCATCCAGAGAGCTAGGTGAGAACTGCACGTTGAGGCAGTCACCTAACCTGGTTAAAAACTTGTTAAAATCGGCTTTCAGACGGTCTAGATTAAATTCATGGCTCGATCACAGAAAGAAAGGAATGGAGGGAGTATAGAGGTAAATTATAGATGTTATCTCACTATATTGTTTTGTTACAAAAGGAATGTAAAACCTTAACTCCAAAATACACAAGGGCTAAAGGGATGATTCTCAGAAATCAAAGCTGCAAGACGATTGTTCCCTGTATCACATAGAGTAGTAGATTTGATCCTTTTAAGATGGTTTGACTCATTAAATTAGTAGTGTCCCTTCTGAGTAACTTAAAACAACAGGACAGACACAAAGAGAGTGACAAATGGAGAAACTTCTTGGTAATTAGATGGAGCTGACAAGCCACCTAAAGCAAAATTCAAGAATCTATTCTACCAGAGGGTCTTTTTATAAGTCCTTTGGAGGTCGATGGTCCCTTTGATTGCAAAGCATCAGGCTGACAGCAAGGTATACAAATCTGGCCTCAGCCAAGCACAAAAGGTAGGAATCAGTCAGGAAACAGGAAGCAGAAAACACACGAAACAGTGAGTATCCAAATCACAGCGAGGATTTGGAATTAATTCTCTTTCAAAACTGCCATGTCATATCTTTTATAGTGTTGCCATCTAAAGATACAATCACCACAAGGCTCTCTGTGATCACTGTCCAGACACCCAAATCCTGCATTGACTTCATTCTTCTTTCAGGAAATGATTAAAAAAATTTGTTAATGACCCAAACATGCCCAGAATTAAAGAAACAGCTAAAGGTCAATTAAATAGATCACAATGAGCAGGTCTAGTAAACAAAATCCCTACCAGGTTTCTGCAGTTCACAGGTTATTCTGAGTTGGAAGGGACTCACAGGATCATCTAGTCCAACTCCCAAGCAAACGTCCTCCCACCAACTAGACCATGTCACTAAGCTCCTCGTCGAGTCTTCTCTTAAACACCTCCAGGGATGGCGACTCCACCTCCTCCATGGGCAGACCATTCCAATGAGAGATCATTTTCTTCATGAAAAACCTCTTCCTAACATTCAGTCTAAACCTCCCCTAGCGTAGCTTAAGGCCATGTCCTCTTGCTCGGTTTCATCAGCCTGAGAGAAGAGGTCCACACCCACCTGACTGCAACCTCCTCTCACGTAGTTGTAAACAGCAATCAGGTCACCTCTGAGCCTCCTCTTCTCCAGGCTGAACAACCCCAGTTCCCGGAGCCGCTCCGCATAGGGCTTGTTCTCCAGTCCTTTCACCGTCCTTGTCGCCCTTCTCCGGACCCTCTCAAGCAGCTCAACATCCTTCTTAAACTGGGGAGCCCANTGAGAGTTTCTCCTGAAGCTTATTATGGGAAACCGTGTCAAAGGCTTTGCTAAGGTCCAAGTACAGAACATCCACAGCCTTTTTCTCGTCAACCAGGCAAGTTGACGAGAGGAAAAGGTAAATACAGTGAGCCCCTGTTACTCGAGGACTGTTGAGTCTGGCCCTCTTCACGCGAGTCCCGGAATCTGCGAAGATAGCAATCCCACTACGTAGTCAAGTACGCCATGCCTGTAGCCACTCTCCCTCCCCTAATAAGATCTGGAGGACGGTCCTGAGAGCGGGGCTTGTTTCAGATGTCTGGCTGTGGCCCAGAGCCAGCTGTGCTCACCACATTAGCGGCAGGGGGGACTGGGGACAGCTGTGCTCACCGTATGGTGCCGCACACCACGCAAGCAGCAGGGCCGGGGACCAAGCAGATTGGAGTCACAGTAGGTTCTGCACACGCACCAGGTCCCGCAGCTCGCTGGAAAATCAACAGCGAGTATGGAATCTTGCAAATTACGGATCACAACTATGCAGAGGATCACTGTATATGAATTACAGTTACTTCCATGCAGGATACAGTTCTGCTATAGAATTTAGGGCATGAGCTCTAATCTGCCTTGCTACTAGGGACAATGGGACAGTTACTGATGAAAACATAAAAAACTCAGACATTCTTTACCTAACTAATAACTTCACTTAATTAGAATATAGAACATTTCAATTGGAAAGGACCTACAAGGAACATCTAGTCCAACAGCCTGACCACTTCAGGGCTGACAAAAAGTCAGAGCATGTTGTAAGGGCATTGTCCAAATGCCTCTTACACACTGACAGGCCTGGGGCATTTATCACTTCTCCAGGAATCCTGTTCCAGAGTTTGACCACTTTCTCAGTAAAGAAATGTTTCCTAATGTCCAGTCTGAACCTCTCCTGATGATGCAGCTTTGAATTGTTCCCACACTGGAATATCTAAGGCTTACATATCAGTGGATCCCTGGAACATGATATCAGCACCTCCCTCTACACTTCTGCATCCCAGGAAGCTATGAAGAACAACGAGGTGGCCCCTCAGCCTCCTTTTCCCCAAACCACACGGCCCCAGAGTCGCTAGCTGCTCCTCACAGGACATTCCTTCCAGCCCTCTCAGCAGCCTTGTTGCCCACCCCTGGATGCATTCAAGGACCTTCAAATTCTTCTTAAGTGAGGGGGCCCAGAACCACACACAGGACACAGTGGGATGATCCTCTCTTCTGACCAGCTGGTTGTGCTGTTCTTGGTGCCCCCAAGGATGGGGTTTGCCCTCTTGGCTGCCAGAGCACACACTGCTGACTCCCATCGAGCCTGCTGCCAACCAGCACCACCAGACCCCTTTCTGCAGGGCTGCCTCCACCCTCTCTTCCCCCAGTTTATACTTGGTGCTCCATGTTACTTCACTCTATGTGCAGAATCTGGCATGTGGGTGATATTTATTGACAAAGAAATGTCACTTTTACAGATCTATATAAAAAAGTAATGCCAAGGGTCTTTTTAGCCAACCAACCAATCTACATAAAGAAATTCATATTTTCTGTGCTGCTTTATTAAAGCTTAAGTATTAAAAATGTAACAGCATAAAGTGCTAGGCTCATGAGATTTAATTAGAAAAGTGTAACAGATTTCGAAGTGTCTGTTGTATTATAAATCTTAGATTTCCCCAGTAGATTATCTGACCATATATTTGGGTTGTTCAGTCTGGAGAAGAGGAGGCTCAGGGGAGACCATATCGCTCTCTACAACTACCTGAAAGGGAGGTGTAGCCAGCTAGGTGTTGGTCTCTTCTCTCTGGCTACAAGTGATAGAACAAGAGGACACAGTCTTAAACTGTCAGGGGAGATTTAGACTGGACATTAGAAGGAACTTTTTCACAGAGAGGGTGATCTCACAGTGGAATGGGCTGCCCAAAGAGGTGGTGGAGTCACCGTCCCTAGATGTCTTTAAGAAAAGGTTGGATGATGTACTTGGTGGCATGACCTAGATGTTAGGGTAGTGTGTTATAGGTAGGTTGGTGTGTTGGTAGCAGGATGGCAACAGGTTAGGTAAGAGGTTTGGCTAGGTTAGGTAATAGGTGATAGGTTGGACTCGATGATCTCTAAGGTCTTTTCCAACCTTACTGATTCTGTGATTTAAGTAATCTATTTCCTGAATTAAAAACATGGTCATCCATGAGTTCCTGGACAAATCCAGTATCTATCATCAGCAATATATAATATTTAGAAAATATGACCACACTCTGTATCTGGAAATCTACCAAAATGCCTCTCTAGAATTTTACCCTCCAGTCAAGTAGCAATTTCTGTGAATCTGAATTAAAACTTATAGCCATACATCCTACCACACAATTGTTGCTGGAGTATCTAAGGCCTCACATAACACCTGTGTTTTACAGACTTGACCTGGTTTCTATGTCAGTAGACTATAAAATGGTTGTTCAAGTCAGTGAGAATGGATTTAGAGCATTTGTATTTCCGAGTACCAAGGATAGTAGCATTACTTTTCTTCTTGAATTTAGTTTGTCCTTCGTTGTTCAGCCCAGAGTCACCCCATTCACTTCAGAAATTTCAATTAGATCCCTAAATCGAGAAAAAAGTGCCATAAACTTCCAAAATGTGTGTCAGCAGAGGGAAACAAGCATCTCTACTGACTCAATAGCTAACCTAACTTCTGATGAAAACCCTCCTTTTTGAGGGAGTATTTTTTAGTTTATGTCAGGTTTACATTGTTTCCCTGATGAAAGGCAAGTAGCAATTTTTGAGCAAAATCATTAAGCAGATCATTATACAGAAATATCTTTATTAAGTTATTAAAAAAATTTCCTGTTCTGAATTTTCACTAATTTAAAAAAAATCTAAATTGCAGATCATTATATTTCTAAGGGTGTTTCTAGTAAAAAAACCAAGCATAACAGCCAGGAAGAATAACTATGGTCCATTTATCACCAAGTTAACAGGAAATAAATGACATTTTACTATTGTTCCCTTGCTATAGAATTTATTGATGCATTTATGCAGCTCTATTTCATTTGCAAATGTATGAAGAGCACTGCTGTATAAAGTGCAAATAGACTGTATGTGGAATCTAAATCTTTCCAGTGATAAAATGTCTCAACAACCTTTTCATTAGAATTACTAAAAAACTTTGAAGGACATGTTTGCTTTTAAATCACAACACTGCTACATATTTCCATTCAAATACAACAAGCTTGAAACGGTTCAGTTGCACTTGCATGTCAGTTTTTTCAAACAGGATGATTACTAATTCACTGATACCTGACTGACTCAAAAAATAAGGACATAGACCTACACTATACCTTCCACTCTCCTTTTTATGTGCCTCTTCCAATTGCTGCCCTGGAGATAGAGCTCTGCATTTGGACAACCTCCTTTTCCACATATTACATGTTGTAAATGAGGGAAGAGAGTGAAAAGGAAGTTTTGAGTACGTGCTCCTGCCTTCACCTTTACCTCCTGCACTTTACTGTCATTCTATCTGAAAGCAATCATGACCTGTAATGACGTCCTGATCATAACATTTCGTAACTACCATTATTCTATTGGGAAATGGATGTTAAGTGGGGATAGCCATTACATTCTTAAAAGATGGTTTTCAAGGTAGGCCTCCCACCATGTAACTGAAGAAAGTATGAAACCTGCATTATTCTCATAACTCCTTCTAGGTTGGATCCTCCAACTTCACAGCAAACACTCTCAGTTTTAGACACCATTTTCAGTTTTAGATTATTGTGTCCCTGATATACCAGTTACAGTGGAGACTGTGGCAAGAAAAGCCACTGTACAGGCAAATCTGAAATAAGCTGATAGTCTACATCAGCCAGAGCCAGATGGGGAAAGGTGGAGGCATGGGAAGAAGAACAAGGTAAGAAAACTTCCACAGAGAAGCAGGATCTCAGACAGCTCAGCTTCTAGCAAAACAAATGTGGCACACATCTCTTCACAAACAAAATAACGAGTAAGTAACTGGAACTGCAAGTTCCAGCATGACATTCTGTTATCCGTCAAGTTAAATCTCCATTGTAACTGGATTTTACTCATTCAACATTTATGTTTGTTACCTTCTCGTGAGCTCTTCTTTTTGTTTCAGAGTCCATCCAATCATTTTCCTTTTCCAGCATGTCAATAAAAGCCCAGCGAATTCCTTCAGTCAATTCCTCCATCTGCAAAACATTTAACAAATCCCTCCCTAGTAAAATACATCATGTACATATATATCATTGTAAGAAAAGGTTTAATGTATGTAGGAGCAATAGATTTGGTTAGACCAAAAATGATTCCAAATCAGATGGTACCTACTACCCTTCTTGAAGGTTAATTTCTGCTTTCTCCAGTCCTCAGACACTTTTTCTGAAAGTAAGGGGGGTTTCCATGTTCATTCACTTCAAGGGAACCGAACAACTTGTTCATTGTTGAGTCTTTTATGTCACATTTGTGAAAATATCAATCTTGAAATCATAAATCACAATCCAAATACATAGCAGTATCCGAATATTTAGCCTGCATTTAGGCAAGTCTGTGAAGTATTCCTACCCTTCACTTACTGCAGGGATGGAGGCCCTGGCTTACATTGAGCAACCTCAACTGCTTGTGTGGTCTTGAACCACCAGTGACAGCTTGCATCTGTGCAAAGTTAGGAAAACCCACAACCATTTTAGTCTGGCTGGTTCTTCAGACACCTCTACAAAGCCATGAACATATCACAAGAAAGTGTGATCTAAAAGAAATAATAATAGGTCTGCTTAGTGAGCACACACACAAAGAAAACTCTTAACCTAATGGCTAAGAAATGCATTTTATGAGTCCAAAGAACTCTCATGCCTTTACATCTGTCTGACAGTCCAGGAAGGTGTACACAACCAGCTGTCTCTATTTATATCAACAGATGAACCTCATGACAGATAGACACTGAGAATATTGTGAGACTGAGGCAGTTAGGGGGATCCAGCCATTGCATGAGTCCTTTAGCACCAATGAAACAGATATTACAATGAACAGATAGTACAAGACATGACAGCCATTAGATGAAGACTTGTTGGAGCTTTGTATTATCAGTTATGCTGCATTTAAAAATAATGGAAATGCCAAGTAGCACAGATTTATATAATCTTGTTCTATAAATCTGGTAGTTCTGAAATGTCGTTAAAAGCGAGAACTAAACCCTAGGAAGTAACATTACCTTTAGCTAAATTGTCATTTATGTCCCAGATACTTTAACTGGAACTGTCCCGTATTTGTCGTGCAGCCAGATAAAACAGCAAAGCTCCTTTGATTATTCATTTTTAGCTACCCTTTTCAAAAAACATTTTCTTATTTTTAGAGGCAATATGGGACAACTGAAGCAGGTCTAGCATTAAATATGACTAAGGAGTTAACATTCACAGTAAACTGCATCCGAGGGAATAGGGCAACTTAAAGATATTGATGAGAGAGCACTGACTCAATTAACTTAGTGCACTAATGAGGTGAACTCCCTGTATTTGGAGGTTGCAAGTTCAACCTCACGCTCTGCAGCTGGGCCCTGGTGTATACTTAGGCTTTATGCAGCAGCTGTAGCTGCAGGGGGCAGGGGGAGAAACCTATTCCTGCTATCAAAGTTATTACTGAAACTGCTCAGGCGTATCCGTAAGAAACACTGCAGGCACTCTGAGTTAGAAACAGTGCTATATTTAGACACAAATAATGTCTTTCTTGATAAAAGAAGTATCCAAGGTATGAAACATCAATCAGAAAACATGGGGGGAGAAGAACCCATATTATTCATAACTCAGGATTTGCTTATCACAGACAGATAGATGCCATGAGCTAGGAAAAAAAAGAGAGAGGGAAAAGAAAAAGCTGTACAAATAAGAGTGCTTTATTCACAAGCTTTCTTACTGCTTAAGAAAAAAATACGTAGTACTGAAAATCAGTGAAATGAAAATGGTAACACCACAAACTATTAACTTGAAAAGCACACTTCTAAATGGAATGCAATGAATTTCACGTGTATCGAATTTTATCTCCATGGCCAGTTCACTTTAAGGCTGAACGTTGTGAACTACGCTGTGAATTTGATATGTGTTTCTCACTGTGGATGCTAATGTGAATTCAGACTTCTCCAAGAAAAGAGTCAAAGTAGATAAAGTCCAACAGACAGACAAACTCAGGCTGCTTAGCCAAGGCAGTGCAGGGCTACCACAGAGCTGTTTCTCCCAGCACAGGATGCAATTTCATGTTTCCTAAGCAGTTGTGCCTCTCCTGCACTGAGTGCTAAGTTTGAGGACTAAATTAGTTAATTTAAAACTGATTATTGTTGGAAAATCAATGGCTCTAAAAGCGGATATTGGAAAGCCTTATAAGAAAAACATGAACTGAAAATGAGTCATAAATTATTGTGAAGGATAATTACTGATTTGAATACGTTATTAGGAGAAATGATAAAGTAGCTACCTTGGAAGTTTTAGAATAAGGATGAACAACTCTTTGGACTCAAAAGTGTGGCAGAATTTTTCCTTCCACTGTTCAGCAAAAAAGATTTGGTTCACAAATATAAAGTCTTACTGTGTGGCTCTAAGCTTCTCTAAATTTGGCCCAGACATCAGTTACTTATTTCTTGCTTAGGCTACAGATGTAGCACAGTCACAGCTTTCAAAGAGTAGCCCGGAAGCAGAAACATCTTGACCAATTTTTTAATTAGTCAGTAAAAACTTTACTGTTATGAGTCACTTTCTAGCGATACTAAGCTATTTCTCATCAATGCCCCTCACTCCATTCTTGAACAGCCTGTCTGTCATTATTTACAGTATTTAACAGTGTTCAGCCTTCTTTGATGTGGCTACATATTTTTCTGAATAAATATAGATGGAAAAAATGGGCAGTGCCCGAACAAAAAGGTAACATTTCTTCACATTTGTCCCATTTTCCCCTTGTCGTTTTTGGTTGGTTTTTTGTGTTTTTTTTAAATTCAATTAAAGCATTTTTGAGACTTACCTCTTTTTAAACTTTGTTCTAATATCAGAGGCAATTTGTGAAGAGGAAGCCACTAAGTGAAAGTTTCTAGACAGATATTGCAGAGGACTCACCATCTCTTTCTTGTCTTCTTGAAAATGGGCATTCACAAACATCTTACCCACAACGTAGGGGAGGGCATTTTCAACAAGGTCCACACATTTATCCCACTGAGGCAGCAAAGTTGTAGTCCCATGGATCACCTATTTGCAGGGGAATTTAGTAGTCCATAGCATCATATTGTTCAAGAACAAGTCTGCACCAACATACATTATAGTCTAAAGCATATTTGTCAAATAGCTACCAAAAAGAAACAATAATGATACTTTACACGTAGTTATTTCTATTTTCATCAAGTGCTATGACAAATCTTTTGAACACCACAAAATACCTCCAAGATTTTAAACTTAGGAACAGTACAGTGGTAATAACTTAGAGAGGTTAAGCTTAGATTGTTAGTTCACAGAATCACAGAATCACAGAATATTATGAGTTGGAAGGGACCCACAAGGATCATCTAGTCCAACTCACCACCTAACACCCGTACAGAGACCGAGAGCACATCCCAGAGCGTAACACCAACCTAGATCCCTCACAGTCTAACAGGCCACTCCGAGCCGGAAGGGGTCCAGTGTCATCCAGCCCTACACCCCCCAGCTAGACCATGTCACTAAGCTCCTCGTCCAGTCTTCTCTTAAACACCTCTAGGGATGGCGACTCCACCACCTCTCTGGGCAGCCCATTCCAATATGCAATCACACTCTCTGTGAAAAACCGCTTCCTAACGTTAAGATTGAACCTCCCCTGGCGTAGCTTGAGGCCGTGCCCTCTCGTTCTGGTGTCATCAGCCTGGAAGAAGAGGTCTACACCCATCTGGCTGCAACCTCCCCGTAGGAAGACATTCCCAGGCACTAACTTTAGACTAACCTTGGTATTCTTTCTTTGTTAAGTAGACAGACACTTTCCTCTGGAAAATCCCTGCTCTATCTCCTGAAAAAGATTCTCTCTCTACTGTCTAGGTGAGAAGCCTAAGAAAATCATTCTTATGAAAATTAGGTTAGTCCTTGTGAAACACCCCCTGCAGAGCCTTCCACTGCCATGAACTAACGATGTCTAACACAGCAGGTACGTGTCCACACCTTTTTGCCATTTACCTGTCCAAATACTTTTACCACAGTTTGTGTAAAATAGTTGTTCTCACTTTCTTTCCCAAAATACAGTATTTTTAGAAAAAAACAGGTTTGTATAATTAAGAACACTGAATATATGTTTGTCATCCCCCTCTCCCCCCAAAAAAAATCAAAACTCACTCCATATTACGGTAGAGAGATGTTAGTAGAACAGCTTGCATGTTTTACTGAAGGAAACATTAAAACATATTTTCAGGCTCTGACGATGTCCCTACAGCACCATAAGTGAGCTTCAAAAGAGTCGTAGTCAAGAATGCACCAATAAACAAGGCAAAATAGAACTCATGAACCTTTGGTGTCTCTGGTTGCTGTCTCTAACAGGAAGAGTGTTGTTACTGTGGATGCTTACTTAGTTACATTACATTTGATCATCAAGGTAGTTCATGTGGAAAAACACACAATAAAATATGAGATGGGTCCATGTAAGCAATAAACAGTGTTGATTAAAGAAACTTTTGTTATATTCAAGGTTCAAAGTATTCCCTTTCCACTTAAGGAGCTTCTCAAGCTTTTCCACATAGAATAAGATAAATCCTAGTCTAGCAGTTAACACCTGTCAGCTATGTAAAAGAGGAGTACAATAACATCAGATCACATAGGGTAGAGATTTTGGCCACTCACAGATTAAACCACCCTCTTAAGCACTGGTTTTGCAGTCTCTGAAACTATTCTTTTTCAGACCATTCTCCTCCTTTGAACACAAGATTAAATATCCAGCATAACTGAAGGATTTGGGTTTTTTCCAGTGGAAAAAGATTTCATTGGAAAATTCCAGAATCGCTTAACCCTTAGCTATTGAAGGTGAGATATTTTGGTTGTTCAGAGATTGGTTTTCTCTATCATATTGTCTGTAATTAAAATTAATCAATGACTCACACTTAAATACACTGGTGAATTGCATTTTCAAATGCTTTTTATTAATACTGCATGTGCAGTAATAGATTTTCAATGATAGAGAGTACACTGCTTCTGTAAGAAAACTATATTAGCCAAACCAATACATAAGACAATATTTTTTAATGAACAGGGGCAAATTTGAAAATCAACTTCTTTTCCAGATTCTTCAACTCTCAGACATAAAACAACACTCAAGAAAGATAAGAAAAAAAGGGAGAAGAAAATTTCTCTCTGAAGTCATAGTAAACCTACAATGGAGCTTTTTCCTGATGCAGGGGAAAGAAGGGGAATTATGGAATTAGTCATCAGAGCTTGAAATTCCTTCCAAAAGCTCTTAGTATGCATTAGCCACAGAATGAGTCAGGAGACAGAGCTGGCTTTTAGACTGTGACATACTATTATTACAACATAATAATTATCATTATTTTGAGGGAGGCTTGACTGTAAAGAGGACATAAAGGCAGCACAGGATGTGAGACCAATAAAAATAGAGTTGAGAGGAATAGATTATATCTCACAGCTGGTTTATTGGTATTTATGTTACAACAATCACAAGAACTCCCTCAAATTGTCCTCCTAATATTAATGTAGAACTCTAAAACACAGTACTCCAGGTAGTAACAGTGGCTATAAATAGCAGGTTTCAAGCCCTCCCAGTCAATTCAGAGCTTCACGACACAATTAACTGATCTCTTTCCCGAGTGCCACAGCACATTTACCGGGTCTCAAAGTGCCAACTGCAGAGGAGCTGCCGATATTTGCTGACATGGTAGTCAAAGCACTTTCTCTAGAGTCAGCAGGTTTGTCCTATTTCTCAAATTGAAGGTTTTTTGAAGTTTCATCATGTCTTTTTCCCTCTCTTTGCAAAGATTTTAAGGTCTTGATGCCAAGATTTCTAAGTTGTAAAAAACCCCAATAGAAAAGCTCAAATAGATAAGTTTTAAAAGCCCCAATAGAAAGTGAAAATCTGGTGAAAAAAACATTACTATGCTTATGAGAGGTGAGGCTGACTAAATTAATGAAACAACGAAAGTATAAAACATATTCTTTCCTTTAGGGGTCACTGATTCATCTCATAGTCATGTCTTTTTAGTAATCACTCAATGTTTTATTCGCTTATATGGCAAGAGGTTGGTGGGTCATTTTTATGCTCTTAAAGTGCCTTTAGTTCTCCATACTCTGAGTGGACAAACGTATTCAACAAAGCCTTTGCCTTGGACTCCGTTTCTCATATACTTTCTGCTGACCTGTGAAGTCTGTTCCACTGAGATTTTTACTCCACTTAACTTTAGCTATTAACTATTAGATACCCTTGTTTACTGCACTTACCTAACTCTCCATCTCCAGGTCCCAGGGGCACACAATGAGAATGAGCTGCTGACTCAGTGCCCTCACTGTGCTGCAAACTTTCACAACCGTTCGTGCGGCCAGAATTGTTTAACTCACTCATCAATGACTTGGATGAAGGGGCAGATGCCTCCTCATCAAGTTCACTCATGACACAAAGCTGGGACGAATGGCTGATACCCCAGGGTGCTGTGCAGAATGGACAGAAACTGATACACAGAAAGTTCCACCTGAATATGAGGAAGAACTTTACTGTGCAGGTGACCATGCACTTCGGGCAATTGCCCAGAGAGCTTGTGAACTGTCCCTCACTGGAGATATTCAAGAACCCTCTGGATCCAATCCTGTGCCTCGTGCTCCAGGATGACCCTGCTTGTGCAGGGCGGCTGGACCAGATGACCCACTGTGGTCCCTTCCAATATGATCCATTCCGTGATTTTGTGACAGCCTTAAGATTATCAATACATAAGCATTAAATCAACTTCAATTAAATTTCTCCCTAAACTTCTCAAGAAAGCATCCAGAGAAATGACAGCACCTAGTTGTCATATTAAAATGCAGTGTTCAAAGCTTAACGTTTCCTTTCAGGAATTTTTCTGGCCATTATCCACTTTAATACAGTGGTAAGTGTCCCCACCTGGCGTGTGGCAGACCCGGGTTCAGTTCCCACCAGGGAGACAGTGTTAAGAGTTGGACTCGATGATCCTTGTGGGTCCCTTCCGACTCAGAATATTCTGTGTGTGATCCAAATTATATAATTCAATGCAACTCAGTATTATGCTGCAGACTGGCTGATGGCCAGCATCAATCTATTGTACCTGACTAGCAGGGAATGTCCCAGGAGGGGACACAGTTACAAATTTGTCGCTATGGTTCTGACAGCTAGTTTCTCACATTTTACATGAAGAAAACAGCATCTTTAACAAGACTGATTTGAATATGATTTCAGAATTATAAGAGACTGCCTTTCCTGTGCAGTTTCCACCAAGCTAGTGGAGTCTATTTTTAGGTATGTGTTCAACTCAGAATTATTCCTGTACTACCCAGGGAAAGACATTACAGGTGCTACAATTAGTCACTTTCATGTCTCACCAGAGAAGACAGAACACCCACACCTCCTGTACCACCTCACTGCCAGCATCATGCCAGCCTCCTGTTGTCATGATGATGTCACCAAATGGCTAATTTTCATAATAGCAAACAAAGTTCACCTTCTAAAGCAGCCTGGAAACAAGACAAAGCACCAGTTTCAGTTTCATCTTTGGTTTCCTTAAAGAGTAAAGCAAATCCTGCTGCCCACAGGATCACCAAAGTGGCTTTCTATTCAGGGTTCACTCAACTATACGTGTTTTACGTAAGTGCCTATATTACTTAATAGAGAGACAGTTCTGCTCTGACAGCTTGTGGCACTCTCCTGGTTCTTCTCCATCCCCAAGCTGGAAGGCACTTGATCATTGTCTTTGTGGAAATGGCTCATGTAAGAATGTGCTACAACTCATGTAAAGTTGATATTAGAGCATGAGAGAGGTTTGAGAAAGCTTAAAACCCCTGTTTTACCAGAGCTATATCAACACACGGATAAACAGTAGGGTTTTTTCAAAAAGTTTAGGTTTTGGCCAAATTACTTTGGCCTGCAGGAATAGCATAGGTCACAGCCCACACAACCTAATTCAAAAACATTCCAGCCTTTGACTTTCTGACTAAGGCTAAAGGGTAGATCTCAAAAACTCTTCAAAATAATCTAAAAGATATTTCTCTTAATGTCATATACAAAAATATGTATGCCAGTTTCTTCAAAGGTATCTTCTAGCAAAAAAAAAAGTTAATTCAAGAAATTTATCCAGTATGGAAGACATTTTGTGTTTTGCAAAGATAAAAGCAACTATAAAAGAAACTAACAGTGTCAATACTAGTACCATTGTAAATGCTAAGAAAGCACTACCTTACCCGAGAAAATTCCAGCCACCGATACTGAAATCGCCTACTGAGGTTAAATAACCTTGAAGAAACCATCCTCCACACCAGGTAGTTGGCAAGAGTCCTGTTAAATCAGACATATTTTTATCAGACGTCCACTTACATGATGTACCACATAGCACTCACAGAAATATCTCTACAAACATTTTACCTGAATGGTGGAAAAATGAATGAGTGATGACTAAATTGATAAAGCCCAATTACACACGAGAATCTGTATGATTGCAGCCAGTTAATATATAATTGCACCATGATAACCATCTTCTAAGGTTTTATCATAACAGGTCCATCACGTACTATGTCGTTTTTAGGCAACACTTTTTCCAAAAGGCAGCTTTCATTTCCCGTAGAAGTGGCAAGAACTGTGTTATATTAGTTGCATAAAAGTTCTATCTAGAGATAACTGATTTTTCTTTTGTAGATCAAAGTGAGTGTTATCTCTCCTCATTAGTAGGACGCATAAATGGCAACAGAGTAGATAACATTCCATCCCACATACACTATCATGATCCCATATTTCTATCTTTCATTAGAATTTATCAATGTGTTTTAAAATTTCTAGTACTCACAGAGATATTAAAGCATTATCACTCTTATTTTGTCAGATGGATAATTGAAATACCAAAAAAAAAAAGAAGTCTCTGTAACACAAATCTCACAAGAATTGAGGATGAGAAATCCAGGAAGAGTTTAAAATTCCCAGGCCTGATATCCATGCCCTTTTTCCAAAACTTCAAGCACCTGACTGGAAGACTTATCTAGACTAGACTGATCCTTTTCCATGTTCAGCAGTGGCTGTCTGTCTTAAATGTGCATTCTCAAGTATGCGGAACTCCAAACAGTCTCAGAACAAGTCTAATAATGGCCTACACAAATTCATCTTCTTTTATATATGACATATTTTTCAAGGACAGTGACTGCTTTAAAGCTATCAATATCCAAACATTGTTTGATCTACAATGGGATATACATAATATTTTGGGCAGGCCATAGACTCTTACATAGGTTGGGAAATTGCTTCTTTGCAACGGAAGATGCTGTTATGGACTGCCTGAACAACTCCCCCATCTCTAAAAATCCCATGCCATAGGTGTGGGGCAATGTAGCTGTTGCTCCAGTGTCACTCCATTAGCTTCATTCACAGAGACATCCCATACAGTTCCCCCCTCTGAATCATACCATGTCATAAACACACTTTGTGGCCATGTTGTCTTGATAGCAGTATTTTCCTCAAGATGCGTTGCTGCATCTCTCACTCTGGGCATATTCCCTCTTTTAGTATACAGATATATCATATAGTGTACCTAAATACCCACAATAATCGTAAAACAGATCTGAAAAAGCTTTTAGCATGAATAATGTACATTTATAAGACAGTAAATGTTAGAAAAAGCCAAAATAGTTAGCTCTGCTTAGATGATCAAACCATTTTGAGGCAATGCTTAGGGTCATTAAAAATTCATTTCAAGCTATGAAATACCAGAAAGTACTGATTTTTCCCTTAACACATTTCTGACAATGTGGAATTTTCTCACTCAATGGCAAGTGAAGCACCCTAAAAGCACTCAGCTCTCATTGTTTTTGTAAATTACTCAAACTCAATAAAACTCTCAACTTTCTGCCTCAGATATTTCAGTAGAGCTGAAAAGCATCCATGCTCCTGAAGCAACTACTCTGTGTATCTGAAACAGCATTTACACAAGTCCTACAGACGAAAAGGTTTTAAGATTTAATCTCAATCTAAAGTCTTAGGGACAAATCCTCATCTAAATAGATCACTATCATAAACCAATTATGTAATACAAATTGGTAGTTAATTGCTACAAATAAATCAGTTTTCTCCTCTGTGTCCTTCTTGTTCTCACACTGTGATGTTTGTCATTACATTTGCGTTGGGAATCCTCCCTCAAATTGGTAATGAATGAAAGACTGAAATTTGTGAAGGATGAGTCTCAAATAGGTGACTTACTGGAAGATAAGAGTATCAACAAGAATTCAGAAATGTTTGTGGCAGACATAATTAACGAAAGCAGTTGACAACTGCAGAAAATACCTCACAATTAATTGAGGTTTGATTTAATTTGGGAGGGAAAAGGTTGACACACCCTAAACCCAAACTGTCTGATGAGACTGTAATAATTCCTGATTGTAATCATACTAGAATCCACTGAAGTATACAATGCATAAAACAGGAAGGTTTCCCTTCAAAGTACAAAGTTATGTTTATTTGCTGGATGGGTGGGCAGCAGGGGGAAAGGCTGAGGGGGTTTGTTGTTACATGTTTGAGGGGTGGTGTTCTTTAGTTTGTTTTTCAAAACAAAATAAAAGAGGAATTTATCTGAACTAGGTTATCTATTTGGGGGATGGTTTGAGCTAACTATGAAAATTTAATGACCATCATTTGGTCATCTTCAGCTGGTTTAAAAACTGACACTTTTTGCTTATGAAATGCCTTCAGTGGTTATCTTGGGATGATCTTTGTCCCAGTTTCACAAATAGGTTCACTGAGGCTCAGAGAAGTTAACCTCTACACATGGAGCAAAATCCAACACACAAATAAACCGCAAAAATCCTCTCTGCTCTTTTGATGAGACCATAGCATTTGTTGTTGTAACCTTTCAGAAGAGTACAGTACATAGCCCTCCATTTTAACTTCCAAATGCCTGTGACAGAAAGTGTAGGCCTACTCTTAACCAATATGACCATTATTGTGACATACACTCCCAAAGGAAGTTGCAGGGAGCTTGTTTGCTGGGATAGTTAAAATTATAACAGTGCTTATGAATATTTACTAAAGTACTTTCTGTCCTGTCTGGGAATAAAGTAGGTTGTTCATGTAAAATTCTGTGCGTTTGCAATATTTTAATCAACAGACATGGTAGCAATTAAAGAGGACAGATTTAATATAAGATAGATGGACAAGTTAATTGACATTTTAAGAAAAAGACCCCTTTCACAAATTTTAGATTGGTTTGAAAATTGTATTTAGAATGGAGTCACGAATCAAATTATAAGTACTGAAAAACTTCTGCCTCTATTGCTAGAGGCACTAGTTCAAGTCAAATTATTTTAACTTCTCTCTAATTTTTCAGAGGCAGGCTAAGACCAGAAAGGGGATCTAGTGCCTCCACCCCTTTCTAAAGAAAATTTCTCATATGCTATAGGAATTAGTGTACTTTTCAATTAATAGTCTCATACTGCAATGTTAGGGTAAAGTAAGACAAAGGAAAATGGGTCTACAAGCAAGCTGGAGAGGGACTTTTTACAAGAGCATGTAGTGATAGGACAAGATGGAATGGTTTAAAACTGACAAGGGATAGATTTTTCAAATAGAAGGAAATTCTTTACTGTGAGGATGATGAGGCACTGAACAGATTGTTCAGAGAAGTTGTGGATGCCTCATCCCTGGAAGTGTTCAAGGCCAGGATGGCCTTCCCCTTCAGGATAGGTTCTCACAATGGGGTTTTGTGCAGCTTGGTCTAGTGGAAGGTCTCCCTCCCATGGCAGGGAGGTTGGAAATAGCTGATTTTTAAGATTCCTTCCAACCCAAATCATTCAATGATTCTATGAAACTAGTTATCCATTCTGATATCTGTGAGAATGATGAAGTTGTTTATTTTCAACATCTGCAAACATCTCCCCAAAGGACGTAATTTACAGTATCCTATTCACGGCTCCATAAAGCACCAGCACACAGGTAGCAGGGAAAAGATATAATTGGTGCCAGTACAGCTCTGTCTCCACCCTCACATGGAACAGCTGCATTGGATCTCTGCCAGTGCTTCTTTATATCACAGCTACATGCATGTATCTCTTCATACTGTAACAGAGATAAACCCCACTAAAAATTAATGGGGTTAGGGTTAGTGGGGTTTCAAAAAAATTCAAGGAATCTGAAGACATGTTTTGAAGAAGGTGTGACATACTTCAGCACTGAACACCTGACATGACTTAGGCTAGCTGTCCCAGAGCTGATGGAAACTCCTGCAGGCTACTGCCTCAGCCTCTTGAGCAGCTTGGTATGGAGAGCTGTGCTCCTCAGCTGGAGTCACAGTAGTGCCCTGGCTTGGGAACTTCAAACAGACCTCTGAACCACACTGCTGCATCTATTTCAAGCTCCACACAGTAACTTGGTTATGTGAAGCAAAGTAAAATTCCACTAAATTTACACCGTGTCAATGAGCTAACTTCTAGTAATATTGCCATATGAATAACTTCACAATTCGAGATTGTTCAGCAGGTTCTCTGAGTGGGAAATTTTTCATACAATGATCTTGAGTCCATATGACTTGCCACCTCCAACATGGAGAACTGCTTCTGTAGTCAGACTTAATTTTCACTCCATTCTTCCCTCCACCTCAAACAAACATCATGGAGTATTTTACAAGATCACTGGGGCGTAAACTATCTCTTAGTGACATTTTGAATTTTACCCATGCTAGCTGGGTGCTCATCTGGAAAGAAGACACACAAGGCATTGGAAAAAACTTATAATTTAGAGATAAAGAATATGAACTTGGTGAAAGTACTTGCTTTTCCTAATGACACTGCATCTCCTGAAATGATAAGTTATTTCACATTCTAACCATTGAAGCAAATCTAAGAATTTACTGGGAATTTCATTGGTATGGATACTTAAAGTAACAAAAAAAATTCGTGGATTTTTATGTTTACTTAACCTTTAAAGTATCATATGGAGAGTGACAAATTAGATTACCTAAAAGAAAATATTGTTAAGCTTTCAGAGTTCACCCTACAGGGAAGTGTTGAGGCCTCATTGTTAGGATTTCACATTAAGATGGTTTCCTAATTTTCTCAGGCCAGATAACAAGGTTACTTCTGGAGCACAGTCTGACATTTGAAGTAATGAACATTATCACCTAATAGATAAATATGCCCTTTGTTATCATGCAAGGGCTATTTGGATGCACTTTATGCACAAGGATTTGAAGCCTGCTTGAGTTGAGTTGATCACTATTTGCAATTTTTAGCATTTTATGATGCAAATTTCTTAGAGTAAGACTGGGCAGAAAATGCCTAAGCCATTTTCAGCTAAAACACATGCAGTATGAATATACTGAAATGAGAAATTGCTGTTGTCCACTCCTTTTTCCCAAACTGTGGGGTCAGAAAGCTGATCTTGAGCTTTGTTAAAGACAGGTAATGCCATTATTTCTGGTCATTACTTCAGCCTCTTTCTGCCACGACACACAGGCTGGCTTAACTTCTCTTGAATACTCAGATTTTCCCTGAATGAGAAACGAATGGAAAATTCTCCAGGTATTTACTCTGTAGTTACAGAATATATTTGCATGTAAGTGTATTTGTACATGGAGAATAAGGAATTCTCTGTTGTCTTGCTAGATGTGCCTCCTCTAAATCACAGCTTTATCACCACTGATGTAACTAACTTTGAGACAGAAATCACAGACAGCCCAAATAACTTAAAAGACTCTTTTCAGTAGGTTAAGATTGGTGGCACATTATTCATATTTGTCTGAATTTTATAAAGAAAAGATAATTTTTATTTTTCTTATTGTTTGATCTGTGCGTTATTTTCACGGGTACTATGAATTAACGTAAGCATTCCATCACTAGAGACACAGAGCCACAACATAAGAATAATTCTTCTGAATTTGTCTTTTTTTTTTTTTCTGAAATGTACATTTAGTTGTGGCCATATTGTACAATCAGCAAAGACTGATACTTGGAGACAGCATTTTAACAATATTGTTTTAAAAGTTCAGAAGCGTGCCTCAGCAGAGAACAAATTATCACAGAAATCCCTTTGATGTTATCAATAATGATGGCCAGGAAAAATCCCTTTTCCACTTGGCCAGGGACAACGGTGTGGGGGAACCACCTGCGCCACTGTCCCGGTGTCTCTCTGGGTGGGTGGATGTTGTCTCTCCGTACTCAGGGTAGATGAGTATGTCTTGGAGAGTCATTCGACAAAGTCTCTGACACCACATCTAACCTGACAGTGTGTAAATCTTTCATAACTGCACAAAGCCTCCTCTCTTGCAGTGGGGCAGGCGCCCAGCTGTGGTGGGAGCAGAGCCACCGCCATGTCCGCTGTGCCCAACTCACCTGGAGAGGAGCCGCTGCCGCCGCCACAGCTGTGCCAACGGCCCGCCATGCCGAGAGTGGGAGGACCACTGCTGCCGCGCCCGCTCCGCCAGGAGTGGATAGGCCACCGCGCCTACTGTGCCGGGAGTGGGGGGGCCGCCACCGTGGCTGTGTGGGTTGATTTGCCTATTCATGACTGCCTAATTAAATATTCATGCGTGCCACGTCACGCATGTACAGTTGCAAAAAGTGGCCTCCTTAAACGCTGAAAAATCATGCCACTAAGATGTGAAGCAGCAATATAGGGGCACGAAGTGGAAGAGAGCTGACTGTATCCTCATTCAGACAAAACCAAGCTGACCATTTCCCTAGAGACTTGGTTCCAAGAATATCTGAGACTCCTGAAAAAATATAGGAAAAGCCCAGCATTTGATGTACCCTTATAAATGCGAGTGAAATCATCATAGGATCCTTACTTTTTCTTTTCATTTTCTAGTATCCTGAATAAATCTTTGAAGTACTGTGGAACACGAACAATAACATTTTCTGAAGGACCTAAATCTTTAAGCTCAGGATAGAGTTTGGTGTCAATCACCTTCTTGATGTATCCCAGCCAGTCAAACTGCAATGACAAAGAGAAGGCTAGTTAAATCAGATTATGAAGAGAGAGGATTTATTAATTAAGTTGCACCCTTTACCTATTAAAAATTTAGGAACTATTGCACTTTGTCATTTCATGCGTTTTCAATCCTCAGTAAAATCCAAACTGCATTTAAAAGAACATATATTTTAAATGAGCACACATATTCCTAATGTTATTCCTCCAACATGCTGCTCTGCACACCAAAGGCAATTTTAATCATATAGGTCGGATATTAATAGAGGAATTTTCCAGTTATCCCCAACCAACCTGTGGAATCATGGCACTAAGCTCCGATATGTTCATTTTATTGTACATCACCTCACTGGTTCTATTTTCATATGGAATCATGATCTGAGGAAGAGAAAAAAACAACAGACCCATCAAAACAAGGATTATCTTGCAGGCATATGATTTTACGTCACTACTGTCCATCATAATCCCAGTGCAGAAATATCTCACCACCTGTTTTCCAAGCAATTATGGCATTAACTTCTCTTTCTGAGGATGACATTTAACTAGAAAAAAATGGAACATAGTTCATTTTAAGTTTAACTCATTACTGGAGAATTTAATGAGCTGCATGTCTTCTTTGAACATATTAGACCAATTTCAGCTCTGATAATACCAAGGAAAGACATATCAATTCATAAGATATAAAAGCACACCTAGACCATTAATACTTATTCATCCCATCATATCCTGTAGAAGCCAGCTCCAAACTGTATTGTTTAAAAGGTCAAACCTGAGACAGGCATGCTGGAAGGGCAGCTCATGTCTTGGATTTGAACATGTTCTTGCTATGGCCTTACTTCAGCTGAGGGAAACGCCAGATACACACGAGTTTCTCCTCATTTCACAACACCATTCTAATTCCTATAGTAGGAAACCCAGGTGCACAGGCCAGACATCAATTAATGCATTTCCCATCCAGTCCACATGTCTGGGTGATCAGAGGAGTCAGACCTCAAGTTTCTATGTAGTGTCAGAGTCCAAGGACACAACAAAACATATCCTAAATATAAAGCAGGTCCTTTTATACCTGACAAGAGGGACATTAAGACTCCAAGATGGCCCTATCATACATAATAGAAAAACAAACTAAGTACAAGGCATAGCTCAAATTTTTCCCAGTGTTCAAAAGAAACAAAAATTCCCAATGGCAATGCCAGCCCCACTCCAAGGTAAATCCTATACCACAGGCTGTACACTGTGCAGTTTAGAGTGGACAGAGATTGTCGCCAGACTTACCAGGCAGCTGGCAGTTCTCCAACCAAAATTCTCCAGTGAGTGTCTGTGGTTTGACTATTGCTCAAGACCACAGGAAAATAAAAAACTACTTTCTTCTCCATTTCTGCAAATTCCATTAATTTGACAAATCTTAAAACTCTTCCTGAACCCATTTACTCTCCTCCTCTCAAAACTTTCTCTCTTTGTAGAGTCCTTCAATCCTAATAAAAAGTCTTCCTTGTACACAACAAGTTGTCTAAAAGCATGCCACTCCTTCTTATATCTAAAATGTTCTTTCTGCCTCTCCCTGAGCATACAAGCTCTCCATTACATATGTTAACTTAAAACAAATCCAGGGGAATACAGGATACAGTGAAACCTTAAGTGACAAACAGGACTGCCTCCTTTGAATCACAGTAAAATGTTTATATACATAATCATTTTGCATTAGGGATTATGCAATAACCCATATCCCTGGCCTCCTGCCTAATATCTGGACAGGTATTAGGAGAGTTACTCATATAAAAAGAAAGCCATGAGCAAGCATGGCTTGATGCATAATATGTGCATTAAGGATCCTGAGGGTTGTTACATGATCCATATCATCTTCTATGGCAACTTCACCTACATATTTTGTGGATTAATGCTCTGTAAGACATTTATTAAGTAAAGCATTAGAGCTACCAGAGCTAGCAATACATCTTTTAATTACATCATTAATAAACAGAAGAAATATTTATGGTTTTTCAAGTATACCAGGTCACGATCAAGTATTTGCTCATTCATCCATCCATGCTAAGCAACTGAAGCTGAATATTGGGCTTTATGGTTTGACAAAATTTCATTCCTTTCAGCATAAGAGATGGAAACACGCCACTACATTACTATTGTGGATGGCTCTCACTTCTGTACAAACACATCATTAGGAAGGATGATTGCCTTTCCTCCTGTAGACAGCATAATCGAGATAAAAGTCATCTGCTGAATCACCTGTCCTGTGCAATAGGCTTCTCTGTTAACAGGAGACCAGCATTTCAAAGGGAATTTCCTTGCCAATATGAAGGAACACTCATCTCATCTGACAGTTCTGCAAAACACTGTCAAGTCTGTAGCCCTAAACTTTGCTGGTTTCCCAACAGCGAGGCTAACTCTTCTCTAGTTTTTGAAATGATAGTGAATTTAAAGCTCCCAGGGGCGGGATTCCTGTAGTAACCATAATGAAACAGGGATACAGAGAAGCAAAAAAACTTCCTTCAACCAGTAACAATGCTAATGCATAAATTAAACTCCACAAGGGGGCAAAAATGCATCCAAGTAAATGTCAGAAACAAATACCAGATTTAAATACACTGAGCTTTACTAAACTCGGTGCCCTTAAATTAAAACTCATGGAGTTTCTCATACACTCTTCCAGAGTAACCCGTGAAAGCACCTCAGGAGCTAAGGGTGGTGCTGCTGTAAACACCACTCTCTCACTACCATTTACAATATCCCACCTCAATTTTGCACTGCTTTTAGACTGTTCTACAGAGAATCAACCCAGTCTGCTTCTTGAATAACAGGGCAATATATTCTCAACACAAGTGCAGAGCAGGGATTTAAATTCTACCCAGCTTCAAAATTATAGTACATATCATAGAATCACTTAGGTTGGAAAAGACATGCAAGGTCATTGAGTCCAACCATTAATCCATCACTGCGAAGTCCACCACTAAACAATGTCCTTAAGTGACACATCTACACATCTTTTAAATACCTTCAGGGATGGAGACTCAATCACTTACCTAGTCAGGCTATTCCACTGCTTGACAACTCTTTCGGTGAAGAAATTTTTCCCAATATCCAATCTAAATCGACCCTGACACAACTTGAGGCAATTTCCTCTTGTCCCATTATTTGTTACTTGCAAGAAGAGAACAATATTCACTTGACTACTACCTCCTTCCAGGTGGTTATAGAGAGTGATAAAGTCACCCTTGAGCCTCCTTCTCTCCAGGCTAAACAACCTCAGATCCCTCAGCTGCTCCTCATAAGATTTGTGCTCCAGAGCATCTCAATATCCCTCTTGTAGTGAGGAGCCCAAAACTGAACACAGGATTTGAGGTGAAGCCTCAAGTTCCAAGCACAGTGGGACAGTCATTGCCTTAGTCCTGCTGGCAAAACTGTTTCTGATAGTCAGGTCGCCATTGGCCTTCCTGCCCACCTTGGCACACACTGGCTCATATTCATCCAGCTGTCAACCAGAAGCCTCATTTCCTCTGCCACCCTGCAGCTTTTAAGCCACTCTTCCCCAAGCCTGGAGTGCTTATGGGATTGCTATGGCTCAAGTGCAGGCCCAAGCACTTGGCTTCATTGAGTCTCCTACAACTGAGCTGGGCCATCTATCAGGTCTGTTGAGAACCCTCCTACCATCCAGTAGATCAACACAGCTTCCCAATTTTGTGTAGTCTGCAAAGTGACTGAGGGTGCCCTCAGTTCCTTCATCCAAGTCATTGATAAAGTTATAAAGCAGGAGTGGCCCAAATACTGACTTCTTGGGGAATCACTTGTGACCAGCCACCAGCTGGTTGTAACTCCATTCACCATCTCACTCTGGGCCCAGCTGTCCAGATAATTTTTCACCCAGCAAAGAGTGTGTCCCAATGGTCAGTTCCTCCTGGAGAATGCTGTGGGAAACAGTGTCAAAGGCTATACTGAAGTCTAGATAGACAATATCCACAGCCTTTCCCTGATTCTCTAAGTGGGTCACTTTGTCACAGAAGGAGATCAGGCTAGTAAAGCAAAACCTGCCTTTCATAAACCCATGCTGCCATACAGATCTCCATCCCCTACCTCCACTGAGATGGCAGACCAAAGGACGGTGCTAGCACACCATCCCTCAAATATTCCCATGCCACTCAATTTAACAATTAATTAAGGCAGAAATGTTATTCATCCTTTCTTCATCAGGATCTGCTCCTTTCCTTCAACTTCTAAAAAGCTAATTGCTATTCCTAATGCTGTTGATATAATGGATTTGCATTTTGAAAAAGGATTGCATTAGATTACCAACCTCTGCTATTTTAACTTCCAGCTTTAGAACTGACTTCATATCAGATTCAGCTCGTGAAGCATTTGCACCCAGAAGCACTGCTGTATCAACCATGAACTGCAAAAAGGCATCTCGGTACTGTAAAGAAACAAAGAGAGTGATGTGATTACTGGATTTGCAAGGAGTATAATACTTTCATGCCTTAGCAACCAAGGTTGTGCTTTCCTTACCTTGAATACCTGCTGCCAACGAGCTAAAAGGAGAAATAACACTGTAAAAATACTGTACATGAGAAACAGACATACCTGCCATGGTTCAGGGAGTATAAATCTCAGGAAATGCAAATGGACACTTCTGAATTAGACTAACATTTTCATCTCTTACAAACAATGTATATCTCTTAAACAGTGTATATGAGTGTACATCAGTATTTTAGGCCAACTCATACACTAATTACCATAGGACAGTAGAAGTACTTGCATACAAGCGCAAGGTTAGTGACTGAGAAGGTAGGGGATAAAGGGATACTCCACTGAGCTCTCTCCTCTGTTCCTGTCACACACTGCAACACATGTATCTGCTACAATGGTTATCTCTGCTCTCCCAAGGCTACCCTAATAATGCACATTTTAGTCCGTTGTGTACATGAATGTTAGCAAAATACACAGTATGTAATGACACTGTAGTTATTTATGTGCTGCCTCTCCCTCAGCATAATCTTTCAGAGATTTTAGAGGGATCAGATTGCTCCTCATCAACTCTGGCCAGTCCACAGTCCAACAGCAAAAACATATCCCAACACATTTCCATCTTTACTCTTTTAGGAGCTACCATTCTTTGTATCCTGGCATCATCTAGTCTGAAAGAGGTTACTAAAAAACTTACTGACCTCTCAGGGAACTCAAAAGGGAAGCAAAAATCTGAAAAATCAGTGGTAATTACTTGTCCCCCATTATAAGGTTGTTTTCTTTTCCTTTTGGGCTGCATATGATTGATACTGCCCACAAGCCTTCACTGAGTGAGGGGGGCAAAGTGCTGTTTTCATAGTCAAGTATTATATGAAAGCCTTTGATAAATTTCACAACTGCTGTCCGCAGAAACACGGCAAGAAACTAAGCTGAATACACAGAAGTTGCTGACAAATCTTGCAGGCATATGGTTAGGAAAGCAAAGGCTAACCTGCAGTTCAATCTGGCAAGGGATGTGAAGACCAGGCAAAGGAGGATGAGTGAGAAGATGCATCTACTGCTAAATGGAGCAGGGTTACAAATGACGCCGAAAAGATCAAGATACTCAATGCCAACTTTTCTCCAGTCTTTAGTGATAATCCCAGGCCCCTGAGATGAAAGAGGAAGTCTAGTGCAAAGACAACCTATACTTCAGAAGATCAGATTTGGGAACAAAGGAGACATAAGCTAGTCCAGCAGTTCTGATAGATTGTACTCATGAGGGCGGAGGAAGTTGGCTGAAATCATTGCATGTTCATTCTGGATAGTTTTTGGAAGGTCATAGCTCTTGGGAGAGGTTCCAAAAGGGTGGACGAGGCCAAGTATTACCCCTATCTTCAAGGAATTAAAAAAAAAAAAATCCCACTATAGTACAGTGGTGAGTGTCCCCGCCCCTCAGGCAGGAGACCAGCGGTTCGATTCCCACCAGGGAGGCAGTGGTGCTAAGAGTTGGACTCGATGATCCTTGTGGGTCCCTTCCAACTCAGAATATTCTGTGATTCTGTGAATGCAAATTGGAAGATCCTTGAAACTATAGACCGGTCAACCTCATATCAATCACTGGGAAGGTGATGGAGAAAATCCTCCTGAAAACTATTTCCAAACACATCAAAGACAAGGTGATCAGTAGTAATCATGGATTTATGAAGGTGAAATCATACTTAAAACAGCTTGACAACCTTCTACAACTACATTAGTATCTTGGTGGATGAAGAGACAGCAGTTGTGGTTGATTATCAAGTTAAAAAAGTCCAGATTAGGGAAGTGCACAGTGAGGTGGACTGAAAATGAGCTGAGGGACCAGATCCAGAGCACAAACTCTAGCTGGAGGCTAGTCACTAGTAGTATACTCTGTTTCAGCAGAGGAGGTGGACAAGATAAGCTGCAGAGCCACTTCCAAGAAGGAAGAAAAGCAGAGGGACCCTGAATCTTATTAAAATCTTCCTTTAGGAAACTGCAAAAATATTCGTAGTAGTGGTGGTGTTTTCTGATAGAATATGGCCTAAAAAATCCAAATACAAACAAAGTCCTTTCTCAGTTTGTTGCTCAACAAAACAAAACCAACAATGAAAAAAGCTGAGGGGGAAAATGGTCACTAATTTCCAATTGATAATACTTACAGATTTGGCTTCTGTAGTGTTTTCTAGGTAGTCCTCTCGAGATGACAGAGAGAGACTTGCTTGGTCAAGCTGTTAGAAATAGCAACAATCAACATTTAGAAGGTAAATTGATCAGAAATCAAAGGTGGACAGATAAGCAACCTCGAAAGAGTATATATTTTTCTGGTATATATTTTATGATAGATGTGTGCAAGTATCCAATACATAATATACTGCACCAGCCTGAGTTCCACAGGATTTCAAACCAACATAAAAATGTTATGCTGTGCAGACAGATATTAACTAAATCACATTACTGTGATCTGGAGAGTCTCAGATGCTCGCTGCAATATCTAAGCCACCTACAGAGAAGAATCACTTACGTGATGTAGATACGTATGGCTCCATTAGCAATGCAATAGGACCAGGTCTACAGGATCAAACAGTTGGTGCTGATGACCATTCATCCTAAGCATATTTCAGGGGTACAAGAATCAGCTTTGGGATACATTAGTCTAGTGTATGGACCAAATGGCCATGAGGTGATGGAGCACATTAGCTGCTGTGTATCTGGAAGCCTTCCCTGACTGAAAATGAAAATGGGTTTACACTTTTGAGCTTCACCTCAGACCAGCACTTGGTGGTCTACTTAGGTTTTTGAGCAGGTGTACTGAAACAGCTGGATACCAGCCAGGATTGCAGGCATGCCCAGGACACTGTTATCTCTCCAGCACATGAGCGAAGTGTGTCTGGTAGGTCCAGATGGATCCTTGACTTTCACTGATCTTTTTGATCTAAATATGGATCAAATTTGCTGGTCTACAGTCACCCCAGTTAGGTCCTCAAGGTAATTTCTAATCCAGACCTCAAAGTATGAGAACTGCACTTAATGTTTTAAGTGAAATATCTATGTGGGAGTATTTGCTACTGTTTCAAAATTCTAACCAAGAAAAACCCACAACACAGAGTATATTTTGAAAATTGTTACTGGGAACTGAGATTTCCCAGAAGTTTTCAATGCAATCAAGTTAGGCCGGAGTGTGGAAATCAAGCTGAAAACTTCATACAACCAACTTCCAAACTCTGTATAAGATACTGATTGGAGCAGAAACAAGTGTTTTGTTGTTGTAAAACTATTGCTTTGTTGCTGTAATTGTTTTTAAAAGATAAGCCTAGTAAAGAATGTATTTATTCAAACAATTTCACATAAGTATTTTTTAATATAAGTCCTTTAGGTGAAACCATTTATATGTCACATTTTCTACATTTATAAAAGTGTTACAAACAAACAAGTCTTAGAATCTAAAATGAATGAATGTCATCTTTTCCTTTACTAGCTGATGTTCACAACCTTTAAAATATAGGATAAAAAAAATAAAACAAATGATTCTGAAAAAAGGGGAGAAACTGTGATGCTCAGTGCATATCTAATTCTTTGAAAAACAGTATCACCTTCTTTTCTCAGCATACTGAAACAAAAAGAATATATTCATGCTTTGTGTACACATGCCTTGGCAATAGTTGACTTCAGATTATTTGGTCTATTTCAATTATGTGATTGTTACATTAAATTCTCATCCAAAATTTCTCAGCTTAAAACTTAGATCTGACAACACTTTAAAGCCAAGAGTGCATAAATACAATAAATAAACAAAAAAATTAACCAACTTCTTTAGTTCTTAAGAAAAAGAAAAGGATCATATGGAATGCTGAACAAAGTTTTATTTGTATTTTCTACTTTTTATGACCCATTGATGGTTTTGCAATGCTGAACAAAGAGAATTTTGCAATAAAGCCATTTTGCAAAAGCAGATTGGATTACTCTGTGGCGCATCTACAACCCTGGGAATTTGTTAAAACATAGTAGTAGAATACTGGCTGAAGCATTCTGCAGATCAAGGTCTTAATCCAATTAACAATAGAATACCCTATGGAATAATATGGTATTCACAGCATGTAGTGCTTCTGTTATTCAGATACTTAATTCTTAGGCACCACTAAGCATACCAAGTGAAGGTACTGACAGTTATAATTCATTTCCAAGAGACCAGCAGTAAGGATATCCCTGCACAGCCCTTTGCTGGCAGATGGCTTGGACTGAAATATTATTACAGGACATACCTAAGTCAACATGCCTCTGATTCTACTGCTTCACTTCTCCAAAACAAGTCGAGCCAAAGAAAACCCAACAGGGTCCCTTCCAGCTCGTAGTATTCTGTGATCCTGTGATTCCGTGATCTTAAAAGCGTCTCCGCAGAATGACATCTTTAATACAGCAAACTGTTGATCTGCTGTTGACTATCAAGGAAAATGTTCTAGAAATTGGGGAAAATTACCCTTCAAGTTTATGCCAGTTAAATGCCTCAGTCAAAAGACATTCTGATGAACTGACTCACAATTGACATCTGCTCCACTACCACAACAGTTCACTGTTGTTCAATCCCTAAATACAACATATTCTTGGCTAACTTCATACAGCTAGCCAAGATGCTAGCAAAATAAAGATCACAGAGCCTATTTTGCTGTGATGAATGGCATCATAACTTTCCTATTTTCTCCTCTTCTCTTGCCTTCATAAACTATTTTCTTGTAGCAGTGGAGGGCTGGTTACTCTGGCTACTCATCCATAGTTCTTAAACGGCAATGCCTTTGCCCCAGGTACTCAGTCTTGCCATGGTGACATCTCACAACAATGCAATTTTCTCTGGAGTTTTGTCAGACTACAGGGAGGCAACATTTCTTGGGTCTTTTTTCTCATTAAACTGTTGTGTAATGCCACAGACTGTAAACAAATTAGTAATGCTTTGGTCTAAAAGCAATGGCATTTCAGAAAAAAAAGGTAAATTCTATATTTGAGCTTTAAAGGTACTCGGGATACATCTGTGTTGTAAGGTGCTGCAGAAACACCAGATTATGTGTCTCCATCTTAAGAAAAATAGCTCAAGTCCAGACTATCTGCTACTGATGCACCATTACAGAATCACAGAATCACAGAATCAGTAAGGTTGGAAAAGACCATAGAGATCATCAAGTCCAACCTATCACCTATCACCCGTTACCTAATCTAATCTAGTCAAACCTGATCTTCATCTTCACAGACAAAAAACCATGCATGAGTCAAAACTAGCACCCAGAACATGCCTAGGAGTAGATATTGACCTTTTATTTGCATGCACATAGTCTCTGGATATTAGTCTACTGGAAACTTTTTTTTTTTTCTGGCATTTGAAAGAAGAAAACAGCCTGTACAGAAATATTTTCCTGGTAGCTTCTATATTCCCATGAATTGGCACCAATATATATCTGTAAGCCAGTAGATAATAACAACAATAATCGAGTGCAAACTTTTGGCATGTAAACGTGTTTTTAAAAAGAGACAATAAAATACCATGCAAAGTAAGCTGTTAGATATGCTATATTGTACCTTCAGGATGTAACGATTAGAGATTTTGTCATCAGCAGCCACGTATAAACGGATGAAGACAGAGTTACTGTATTGGCCACGAAGAGTTGCCAAGGCTTGGACTAAGCTAAACCTCCTTTCTGACCACAGTCCTTCAGGTCCAATATTAGATTCCAACACAGGCCAGCGGAAAGGTGAATGCTTCAGGATGCTTAACAGGGGCTTCACATCAGCTTTTTCAATTTTATCTGAAATGTCAAAGTGTGACAACAATTACATTCCAGACAATTCAAATGCAGCAGCAGCCACATGAGAAAAAGATTTAATGGCATCAACTGATTTCTAGGCAAGACAAAACACAATGGCTGAAAGCCAAAGCTTCTGCTCTGCCTGTGAGCACAGAAACATGGAGGTCCAACCCAGTTTATCTGTATGAAGAATAAGAGAAGCAAATCAATATCTCTCCAAAAAGGCAAAGGTTGGAATTAAGTAAATGTAAAAAAAATTTCTGCCTTAGAGACTAGCACAGAAGCTTGACTGTTTCTGTGTGGCCAAGGTAGGGCTGGTTATTGTACATAATCAACACAAGAGGGGCAGTATCTTGGCACCAAGGCTGCAGGGCAGACTGTCTCAATTACCAGCAATCAGTCTTGGGCCATGCCAGAAGAAAACTGTCCAGGAAATCACAGAATATGCTGATGTGCATATGGAAGTGGCCCATAAAGATCATCAAATTCAACCCTTAGCCCTGCACAGGATCATTCGCAAGAGTGTGCCTGAGAGTATCATCCAAATGCTTCTCAAACTCTCTCAGGCTTGGTGCTGTAACAACTTCCCTGGGGAGCCTGTTCCAGGGCCCAACCACACCCTGGGTGAGGAATCACTTCCTAATATCCAATTTAACCCCCCCCGACACTGCTTCAGACACTCCCTTGGGTCCCGTCACTGGTCACCACAGAGAAGAGATCAGTGCCTGCCCCTCCTCTTCCCCGCCTGAGGAATTTGTAATTGCAAGGAGGTCTCCCCTCAGTCTCCTCTCCTCCAGGCTGAACAGACCAAGTGCCCTCAGCCACTGCTCATATGGCTTCTCTCCCTCCAGGCCTTTTACCATCTTTGCTACTGTACTGGGTCTGTCTTAGCCCATAGCAGCCCTCACAATTCTGAGCCTTAGAAGGGTGTTGATAACACACGAGTGTTTTGACTAGAGCCAGACACACATCAGGACTGTAAGGTTCCTTCCCCAGTGCAGAACAACATTCTGGGAGGGGACATGAGCAGGCCAGCTGACCCAGACTGACCAAGGGGATATTTCATACCATATGACGTCAGCTCAGATATAAAAGCTGAGGAAGGGAGCAGGAAGGGGGGCACCCATTGTTTCCAATGCCTGCCTTCTAAAGACTGTCACATGCATAGGAGCCTTGGTTCCCAAGATGTGGATGGACATCTCTAGTGATGGGAAGTATTGATTATTTCTTTTGCTTTGCTTCTGTGCTTTGATGTGCTTTATTTCCTTGTGTTAAACTGCCTTATCCCAACCCACACTCCATATATCAGCTTATTATTCAGGACTCAGCGACTGTTCAGGCCCTTGGCTCTTATCTGGGGTAAGCCCATTACAGTTGCCCTCCTTTGGAGACTCTCTAATAGCTTAATATCTTTCTTATATTGAATGGACCAAAACTGCACACAATTCAGAAGGACAAAGGGATTTCTTACTCATCTTTCACCTGTGCAGATACATAAAGGTAGTGATGTGTCTCAAACTAGTGTACATCCCCTTACAGCAGCATTTACAATCTGAGGAGGAGCACCACAAACATTGCTCAGGGGTTCCCCATTATAACTTGCTTGACATGCAGATAACTCAAAGCTGAAGAGCCCAGGGCTCTCTATACACAGCCATGGGGAAGTGCTTTAATTAAATAGATTTAGAGGACTATAGAAGCTGCTGAGCAACAGGCTCTTGAAAATACCAGTTTGAGAATTCCATCAGAGGGCTCTTCTGATTTACTGACCCCAGGCACTAACCCCACAACCCTAGAGCACAGTTTAGCATTCCTTTGCAGAGATAAGTATCTCTCCACAGCTCCCTGACAAGCAGAGGTCTTTCTAAAACTGACCTCTTTTGCCTGGGTGTATCCCAGTCTCAACAGCCAGCTTCAGATATGTGTAGGAGACCGGCATTTGGTTGAATCAAAACCGATGCATCTGCACAGAGCTTCACAGAGCTCAGCAGAGAGATTAAAAACCCTGCCTTTATAAGCATAGGGAACACATAAACATATCATAAAATTGTAGAATATGCTGGGTTGGAAGGGACTTATCAGGACCCTATGTCCTTCTCAAATCAAGCCACTTACTCTCATTCATGCAGGAGGCGTAAAGGATCTTGGCCTTCTGTACAGCTTCACTGTCTCGTCTTTTGCTGATGGGTTTCTCAAGCAATGCTGAAAAAACAATTTTTTTTCAATATAGTATTGGAGAATGAAGAAACCATTTGCTTTTGTTCAGTTAAGGATGAAGTTCCATGTGTATTTTCTTAAGCAGTAGCACAGACATAATTTCACCTTTTTCAATCCCCACAAGTGAAGGACTTTTTAATTTATTTATTTTCAGGAGGACTGATTTAAAGCCAGGTGACAGATGCTGCTTATTATTTTTCCTCACAACCAGCTACCCTCAGCAAACTGAGGAGGTGAGGGTGGGAACCAGCACACAGGGCAGGGAGTCAGGAATTCTTTGAAGTAGCTCAGCTTCTTATGCTGGTACATTATGAAATCAGGGTCTAGCAGAGAAGGTTACAGAATCCCAGGAGCAACATGACTGGGGTTCATTTTTGCCATCTCTGCTGCTGCAGAAAGAAACCAGCAGAGAACTGCCCTGTTGTCTGTAAAACACACGCAACATCAGTCTTGTGAATGATATGGAAGGCCAAATGTCCAACAACTACTTGTAAAGCAGCACTATATGCACACTCATACTCATACCACACTATAGGTGTCAATGTCCTTGGTACACAAAAGCCAAAGTAGCTTTTGACAGTTGTCATATCTCTGTATTCCTTGCATTCCTCACATTTGTTATGGAAAGAAAATAGTACGAAAAGTGCATCTGAATCCCAGGAGTCCTCTCTCAGCTGCCTCAAATTGTTTTATCCAAGTTGTAAATCAGCCATGATGCAGCTGCAGATACACATACTGTGGCTAAATGCAGAGGCAGCTTAGCTTCAGAAAGATCTATCAGCTCAGGTGCAGCACAGCATGAGCACTTCCATGGCCAAGAGAAACAGGGTAATACTTAGGCACAGCACAGAGACAGGACTGGCAACCTCTGTTAAAACCTCATCTAGTTATGTAAGACCCAAACAGGCCCTGCACAGTACTACTTTATTGTTACTGACACTGCTGAAGAGAGTGGCTTTGCTGGAACCATCCTAGGGAAACCCTCCGTGACGAGTGTCCCCGCCTCTTGCACGGGAAACCGGGGTTCGATTCCCACCAGGGAGGCAATGGTGGTGTTTAAGAGTTGGACTCGATGATCCTTGTGAGTCCCTTCCAACTCAGAATATTCTATGACTCTCTGATTCTGTGTGCTCGGCCAGAGCTAAAAAGCCTTGAAAAATTCAGAAGTCTCTTCTCTGTACCACAGTAGCACCCAGAGCTCTGGGTTTCAAAGGAACAGAGGCAGCACAGTGTCTAGTGTTCTAAGAAGCATGCCCCACACAAAAGAGGGAACAAAATGCAACACAAGAGTACCAGTGGCCCGCCAAATCAGAGTGCCACTAGGATTTCATAACACCAGCCATGGCAAGGAGCAGAATTAGGGGTCACAGAATACCCTGTGTTGGAAGGGACCCACAAGGATCGTCGAGTCTAACTCTTAAATGGCACCACTGCCTCCCTGGCAGGAATCGAAGCCGGGTCTCCCGCAGGCCAGATGAGGACACTCACCACTGCAACCTTATTCTTGTATGCCAGTATGGGCTGGGGTGATGCAGAGAACTGAAGAGGTGGTGTTGCTGTCACCCAAAACCAGCACTCTCCGGCAAAAGGGTGTCAGCAGCTCGCTCCCCTGCCCCTGCCCTCTCCAGCAGCTTGCCAGTCTGCTCCCCAGTGACTCCTCTCACGGGCAGCAAAAATTGGGTGGGACTTCTAGGCTCTGTGGCTGAGAACAGTCTGGGTTTGCATTGCTTCACTCATTATTAGGAGCTCACTGCTTGAGGTAAGATTTTAAGGCACTTATTTCCCAGAATTTCCGTAACACCTCGAGGAACCAGCCATGTTGCACCATGCTGCACAGATATTCACAGCCTGAGGTCATGTAAGCACTCAGGGCACCATAATGCAGACTTCTAACTGGCTATTAGTCAAAAAATACCCTAGTGATGAGCAAATGCCACGTGTTCTCTCCCTTCAGTTCCTTTTCTCTTAAAAAACCCAAAAACCCACACAAACAAAACCCCAAAACAAACAAAAGAACACCACTGAAACAAACAATGCACAACTGATTTGCTTAGACCCTTAAGATACTTAATGACATAATTCCCCTTTAGTTATGGAAAAGATTTTCCAAAAAGTACTTCTGGACCAGATCCCAAATAGCTTTGATTTCAAATCTCCAAATCGCAAGTATTTCTCAGCTGGTTAAAACCAGTACAATCATCGACACATCTACAGTGTTCACAGTTCTTAGTAGAATAATCAGACCTGCTCCTGTTTTTAAAATGGCATTTTAAAAGAAAAAACAAGTGAAGCTTAGATAAAACTAAGAAGAAAAAAAACCACCCTCCTACTAAAGCAATCACAATAATTTCTATCCTTGCCAGTGAGATGTACAACCATGAAATTTTGAAGCTAATAAAATTCAATAGCTAAAGCCCAGGTAAAGCTCAGGAGAGATACAGAGGATGAGAGCCAATAAAATAAAATCAACTCTAGAAATACACCTGCACCAAATCCTGTTAAAATCAGACCTAGTGTTTTTGCACCAAACCATCTCATTATGTTGACAGAATGAAGCAGTAACACTCCCTGCACTATTGGAGAGTGAGTTGGGGTAGATGATACCAATTTGCTCAGAATTCTTTTATGAAGACAATTCTTGCTTCTGATAGTAAAAAATCCAGTGATCAAACATGAAAGACTTAATAAGATGGTTGAAGCCTGTGGACACTGAACTAGGAGATGTGAACCACAAGTGTTCTTTAGGCTATAAAGGTTTCTCAGCCTTAACCTCAAGTTTTGAGAAAGATTTAGAAGCTTAAACATGGAGCACTGCTTACATCCACATGATTTCTGCATCAGCTAGTATAAAATCCAAATACAAGACTTAGAAACTTACCTCCTATTTAGCTCAGAAATACATATGGATTTTACATGTCCTTGAGTATTTAAACTCTTAACGATGAATAACAAGAAAAGGAAAGAAACATACTGATCAAAAATATGTGTAATGAATTAGTCTGTCTCCAGGTGGCTTATTCATGAGAAGAAAGTCACTATTGTGATTGGAATCAATGTAGACACATCAAGTTATCTTTAAGTTAGCAATATTGGGTACTGTGAGTAGCCTGAAAGCTGCAGGCTCTGACAAACCCACTCCTGCTCTGAGCATATCTAATTGTGTGGGTTGATACACACTGTGCTCTACAGCACAGTGTTTTGGAGCCTTCTCCTCAGAGTTTCTGCTCTCCAAGTTGAACAAACCTGCCTCAGGGCTATCCCACAACCTCCCCAGCACAAAGAGGCACTGTCCAAACAGTGCTCCATCCCTTGGCACATGACATGGGTAGGCTCTCATCTACACTAAGGGAAATGCCAGTAAGTGACACACAGAGAGCAAATACAGCCCCTTCAAAAAAAATGCAGCTGAACTGTAGCAGTCTGGAAGGATTGTCTTTCCACCTTGAAAAAACTGTAATGGCTTCAGGTGCTTTCTGTTTGGATACCAAAATGGAAGCAAAACCTTTAAGGTCTTTCAAGAGATAGGGAGAGCAAGACCACCACAGATCAAATATTCAATCTCATGAGATACCCACAGACCTGTGCCTCATTCTCTGCCTCGCCTTTCCGGACTACTACTCTCACTCCTCACTAAGGAATTGTGTGTATTCATACAAATCCAGAGTTCAGTTTAGTAGGCTTTTCCTAAGCACAGTTTTCTGAAACTTTGACTTAGTTAGGGAGATCAGGGCTATCAACATTTTGAATAAAGCAGCTCACTTAGCACTATGTAGGACATTGAGTTTGTTCTTGCAGCTTTCTTTTTTATTTTTTTAAACTAGATTTTCTTGTTTCAGATTAAAAGTTTAATTCCCTAAGGCACCCTTCCATTTTGGGAACCAAACTTTTATCTTTAAATAGGAATTTTTAGGGCTAAGTGGTTTTGATCAGATTAGGGAATATACATCACACCAAAATATTGAAAAAACACCCTTAAAATAGTAGCTTATCAGTCAGCTCCCAATCAAGTGTTACAGCATCAGACATGGAATAGTAATCTGGCTGCAGAGGTTAAAAAGCCCTCACAATCTAAGTTGATTTACAACCATCTGGAAAAACACAGAATTCTTATTAACATCAACTACAATTTGACAATTTATTGTTGCTACTAAGATACAACACTAGCCCATCACAACTGCAAAGCAGAACATCATAACTGAAAATCACCAGGACAAGTAAAGTAAAGCAGCATACCTCACCACACAGTTTCGATTACATTTCCTTGGCCAAATATCAAGTACATGTTTGAGTGGCTTTTCTAAAAAAAGAGCTCTTCTTCACTCGTATCTTTTACTTTCTTCACTTCTAAATTACTTCCAAAGTCATTCTCTTTAGTATAAAAAATTATCTTGGCCTGTGTCACTGAACTCTGCACCTCACTGTCCATATTTCCATATGCACAGGATGCCCAGATGCAAGATTTATGTTTCCTGTCACACAAAACTTACTTATGGCAAGTGTCAAAATCTACCGGCAATTCCACCTCACAGCACTGCAATAGCACAACTTATCTCATTAAGCAACTATCATTTGCACAGCCAGAAGCTGGCTAAAGGTGTTCATGATATCCTAAACTTTCAGAGGTTGCAAATTGCTTCATCATTCATTTTCATCTACCAATGGGCTGAGGATGAGGAGGTTCCCATTGCAATCAAAGTTCTTGTACTTCTCGCATCCCAGCTCAGGCAGGTTCAGGTCTTTGCACCCCCTGGCTCTTGTATAAAACACAAAGACTCAGCATTGTCAGCAAAAAAACGCTCCAAAACTGAGAGTACTCCTCACTTGTCTGATCTGGAGATGCTACGATACAGTCAAGGAAATAAAGCTGCAGCTGGTGGTGGGGAGCCAGGAAGGGGAGGAAGAGAGTTTATATTGAGTTGCCTTCACATAGCTCTTTTCCAGGGCAAGAGGGCTAAAAAAGGGCAGCTTCCTGTGGTTCACTACTCTCCAGTAAATAGCAATCATCTGCTGTTAAAAGCAAGAGCAAGGCATATTACAAAGTCAGCTTTGCTTGTGTATGTGTTTATTTAACTGCATATTATTCTGAAGCTGCTAAGGATAGTCCTGTGGCCAAATGGTACCTTTAATCTTACTTTCCATTTCCAGCCCTTTTTATTTTTTTCCAAGCCCACTGTCTTGCACAGCTTCACTTTTCAGCCACTGTATTTTATTTATGGCACCAAGAATTCCTGCACCTTTTCCTCTTCTGACTTCGAGTGCATGACAAAGGGAATGTAAAACCTGACTTGCAGAGAAAAGAAATACCGTTTATTCAGATTAGAAATATTGATTCAATTTATCAGCATCCTGATCAGCAGATTGCGTACATTGTGTCCTACCAGACAGTTTTCTACATATATATTTGACTTGCAAACCTGAGAAACACTGTGCAATTCATCCAGCTTACTTCCAGAGAGAAAAATACAAGTTTTCTCAGCATTTTCCAACACAAGATACAGAGAATACATTGTGCTAGTAAAGATAGTAGCAATTTTTTCCATTAATTTTTGTCCTTATCCTTTACAAGCATTTTCTCTATGTGGAAAACGCAAACTGAAGTGTTTGCACAGTGGTATCTCACAATTATCTGAAATATATTACAATGCTTTGTATCTTGAAGAAAAACAACTGTGCGTGCAAACGTCCCACTGGGAATATTCTCAGACTTCAAAACTAAACAAAAAATTATAGAAGAACCCCAAGGGACCTCGCATTTCCTGGACAGTTGTAACCCTGGAAGAGTGAAAAGCTAGAAGCAGACAAATAATTCAGCATGAACTCCCAGGGCAATGCTAGAACAGACAGTGATCTTGGACTGAAAACCAGGTAAGTATCAAAGTGAGGAGACGATGTTATCATTGTACTCAGGCTGGTGAGACAGACTGGAACACCACCTGGCCTGTACTATTGCAAAAACATTGTTGGACAGCTGTACAGAGGGCAGAAAAATATCAAAACAATTTGGGTTTTTGTTTGGATGGAGTGGCTTGAGAAATAGAAGGGAAGGACCAAAAAAAAGCATGCAGTGAAGGAACACCATTTTTCTCAGAAGAGGTGTGAAAGGGTGATGAGATCACAGTACAAAAGCACCATTAGAAAATGCTTGGTGCCAGAGAGGTCTTTAGTCTATTGAAAAAAGGCACAAAGAAAACCAACAGTTGCAAGATGAGGACAAATTCAGCAGTGATAATGATTAAACATTGGATCCAACAAGCAGAGGAGATAGTGGCTTCTCTGTCCCCAAGCATTTTCAAGACTTGATACTTTTTTTGGAAGATAAACTTTGTCCCTAAGTGAATTATGTTTTATCCCAGTGCAAGCTATTGAACTACATTACATGGGTAATGTAATCTGTGACACAGGAAATAATCGAATGGTTACTCATGGACTTGCACTCTATGTTTAGGATACAGATTTCAAAGCACTCTTAGACAGGAGGGACTAAGGAGACACAGCCATTATCCATTGCTGCAGATAAAGAAAGTGAGCCATAGATTCCCTCCTTATCTAATTCATGTCAGAGCCCTGCTGATAGGGATGGTACTCCTTTACACTTATAAAGCTTGCAGAACTTGATCCAGATACTCAAAGAGCTTGATCCTTCAGTCCTTTTAATGACACTGACAGTAGGAGTTGCCCAGTATTGCCCAGATGATGATAATGCTCAGTACTAAAACTGAAAGAAACTTGCAATGCATTCTTTTGGGGATCAGACTGAGAAAGCAGGCTAAGGACCTACTCATTCAGTTACAGGCTGAAGATGCTTTCATGAACTGCTTCCACAGGAAGACCTTATAAAAGCCTCACACAGCACTCCCTTTGGCTGCAGTAGCTAACAACAAGATATTGGATCCATATGGGATATTTATGAGCTTCAGTTTCTCAGAACAAAATGCAGGAACTTTGCTTGTGGAAAGGGAGTTTACTTGCAAATACCTGATGATAGAGAACTTCTCTTTCAATGCTTGAGCAATAAAGACACTGTTATTCACTGTTCCCTCTATGCTGCTCTACAGTTATTGGGTTCAGGTTTCTAAACTGATGAGAATAAAATAAATAAAAGAGCTGTTCACGCAGCTCCAGCTATCACTGACAAACTTTGTTTGCTCCCTAGGTTAGCACTACTATGTGCTAACTCTGTGAAGAAACAAAACCAAACTTATCTTTTGGAAATTTGCAGAAGATCATCTGCTGCCAGCAACAGGTCATTTTAAGGATGTTTTGTGAGGAATTACCACTTAAAAGTAGAGAAAAACCTACTCAAACCTTGGTTTGAGTTTGCCAGTCAAACCAAACACACAAGACTTGTGTGCAGAATGTCATTCTCCGAGGTCCCTGAACTATAAGATAATAATGATTAATCTGGCCCTTATTAAAAATGTCTAACACTTAATTCCAATGTTTTCCTCACACTTAAGAGCTACGGCAAGAAGAGTTCCTGGGAAGAACTATAACACCTAAACCAGAAGTAGCAAACTGCACTGGCACCACCAGGGTTATCTAAGGATTCCAACAGAGTTATGAAGGCATCGCCCTCTCTTCAACCTCCCGGCACACTGCATTTAAGAAGGCAAGGTCAGTACAGTTCACAGAGCAAAGATTTGGCCAGGATGCCAAAAGGCACACAAAAAACTTTAGAACAACTCTGGTGTTACGGAAATCACAGCTAGATAAATGTACAGTCTTAATTAAGTAACGCAAGCTTACGTGTTCCAAGAGCAATCATTTCAGAATGGTTTGGGGTCAGCTGATGTTCATTTAGAGTATCCGGTTTCCAATTCTGTTTTTCAGAGCGCAAAGTGAAAGAGAGCTGGCAATGCTAAGCTTCATAGTGCCTACAAGGGACATAATGTTCCACCCCAAAATAAAAGCACTGGCCAGGGCATCTAAAATTATACAAAACACGGTTGAGATCATTCAACCAATGGTAACATTCTTGCCTTGCTACATGAAAATATGAATTTAATAGACTGCAACAGTTCAGGTTACAAAATAGTCGAAGAAGCAAATTTGACACACAAATTTTTATTCTCCTCAGTTTGGAAACCTGACCTCTATAGCTGGAAAGGAGTATAGAGGGAATACCAGAGAATATATACATTATATATATTTTATCTCTCTATATATATACACATACACACATGTATATGTATGTTCTAAAAGGAAGTGACAGACTAAGCTGACATTTCAAAGCTGTACATATTTCTTGTGAACAAGTATTGTCAAGCCAAGATTAGAGTTAAATCTGTTTCATAAAGCATTCTCCTGAAAAGATCATGAACATTCTCCTGCAGCAGGATGAAACATTTAATATTTCAGTGTAGGTTCATCTCTCCTAGCAGGTTTAATAACACAGGTCCAACTCCCACACAAATACACCTTTCCAGCTTCCATTTCAGGGATACTTTGCATCTGGAAGCCTAGAAAGAAGAGCAAACCAAGATCCCATCTGCCTGGAAAGTACCACAGACACAAACCTCAGTGGACATGCAGAAGCTTCTTTACAGCTTTCTTCTGACGCCAGTGTAACCCAACTTCAAATATATAATTTTGAGTCCTTGTTAAATTCCCTTATGCCTTTAAAATACAAGTTATTCTGAGAATTTCTCCTGATACACAACTTAAGTGTACAAAACAACTCATTTCCTCTACTAACAATTGATAGCAATATCTGGAGTTTGAGGGTTCTCTTAAAGATGAGCTAACCTAAATGTATTTTTGAAAACTACTAGTTCTACTAATTGCTCTGCTGTGTCTCTTGCTATTTCAGGTGTCTTATATGTCAGTCAGGAGTTCTCTTCCCCACCCAACTCCTTACAAGAAGCGAGCTGGGAATGAGTGGTTTACAAATAGAAGCTTGTTTTCAGAATTCCAAAATAAGAAAATACACTTTTTAAACGTATACTTTTCACTCCTTTATATATAAAAAAAACAAGCAATGAAAAATTTTCTCATCACTGTAGTTAAATAATTGTTAAATGTACTGACACCTTACTGGCATTAAGGTTCTTCCTCCTTTTTATCCCTTGGTGACTCTAAACAATTCCCAGAGGACAGGAAGGGAAGAAGATTCACAGATTCACAGAACATTATGAGTTGGAAGGGACCCATAAGGATCATCTTGTCCAACTCACCATCTAACACCCGTACAGAGACCGAGAGCACATCCCAGAACGGTAAACACAAATCTAGTTCCCTCACAATCTAACAGGCCACTGCGAGTCAGAAGGGACCCACAGGATCATCCAGTCCTACAACCCGCAGCTAGACCATGTCACTAAGCTCCTCATCAAGTCTTCTCTTAAACACCTCCAGGGACGGCGACTCCACCACCTCCCTGGGCAGTCCATTCCTATGTGCAATCACTCTCTCTGTGAAAAACCACTTCCTAACATTAAGTTTAAACCTCCCCTGGCGTAGCTTGAGGCCGTACCCTCTTGTTCTGGTGTCGTCAGTCTGAAAGAAGAGGTCCGCACCCACCTGGCGGCAACCTCCCCGCAGGTAGTTGTAAACAGCAATGANGGACTCCACTGGTGACTGGCTGCCAGCCAGATGTTGCACCTCAAGCCTAATGCAGTACAAAAAATATTTAATTGGATTTTATAAATAACTGTTTTAAGCTTCTGATGCATTATAGTCCAGATTTCTCTACTGTTTAGTAAATATATATATATATATATGGAAAACAAAACTAGCATTAAAGGCTTGAGAAAATCTTTCTCCATATGCTTAAAACTATCTTAAAGTTTTCCCTTTGAGTCTAAAGTAAAATAAAAGAGCAAGTCAATACACTTTTTTGGTGCTTATAATGCAGCTTTTACATTTTACCAAAGCATAGGTTTTTTCCACTTTCATGACTTTTGCATTCCTTTCTTAACCAGCTTTCTACTGCTTTCTTACCTTTTTTCCTCTGAGTTCCCCATTGCAAGTAACCAGGTCACCAGAGTCATCTTACTGTAGCACATAAGGACTTGAAATAGTCACCCAAAGCAACTTGCATGAAGGCAAACTCTTTGTTCACACAGGAGTATAAAATAATGCAGAGTACTAGATACCACTGAGATTGCCCTATCACATGATGTATTGCACGTTCCCACCTCTTTGGAAAGCAGAGGCATCCAGGATGTCAAAGAATGGGACTAATAATCCCTTTTGAAAGGCCTTGTGTTGGCTTACGAAGCCTCAGATATGCCTTAAATATAATCATTTCCATATTTTTGCAACCCTTAACTTTTATTTTCTTTAATAAAAAACACTGGTATATTCTGCAGCTCCATGTGCTCATTCCACAGAATAGTTTTGTGGAGCTGATGCTTTGATCTAGGCCTGCCTTGTTTATATAAACTATGTCTCCTGCACCTCTTTATTTTATGAACTGGAGGGAGAAGGTTGTTTTGGTTGGGTTTTGGCAGGGTTTATATTTGTTTGGTTGGGGTTTTTAAGGCATTTATCATAATCAACATACCAATTATTAATCTAGTGAAATATGTTTTGTATTTGATACAATTAATGTCCACCAACCTATTTCTTGATGACACTGTCCGTCTCACCATGGATAGACTAGTGACTCCTGGAAATAACCAGCCAATCATTATTAATTCTTCTGACATTCAGATGGAACATGTAGTCATTATGAATTAATTTTGCCTGAAAGAGGATCTAATTAATATGCATTTCCACAAGAATTCAGGAAGATCTTGTAATTAATCAGTTTATATAGGTTCTAATTCTCAGAGAACATAAATCAAGTAAACATAGCAAATGTTCCCAAACACCAATTTCATGAAAGGATGCTATATTCACACAAACAAACCCAACTAATATACTAACATTCTAGGGTTCATCCTCACTCCTTGAAAAAAATTCCTCAATCCTTTGCTCAAATATCCATTTTAGCAATATGGAAGTTCTCCTGGAAATGGCATTCATACAGCTGTGCTTATATAAATGCTTCCTAACGCTGTTCAGTGCCCTAATATACAGCACATTTCCTAAACGGAAATGCTGTTCATTTGCAGTTCCAGTATTTTGTAAATTCTTGGTGTTTGTATATCAAAAGATAAGCCCATCATGTGAGTTCCTCCCAAAGTCAACATAGTTGTACACAAATTGTAACTAAACCAAATATCATCTTATGGTGATGTGAGGGCCTCTGTTCATAAATCTAGTTTCAAAAATAAATCTTACTCTTTTAAGTAGCATTACCCTCTTTTCCCTTGCCTACCCCTCTAGCATCCTAGTATTATGCTGTAGAGGATAACACGTCATTATAATGTTAGGCAGAAGAGTTTAAACAACATTTAAAGCAGAAGATTGCAAGTTTCCCAACTGTTACAATATAGGTGGAGCTCTATTAAATGGCAGCATTCAGTTTACTTCCTTATACATGTAGTAATGTACTTCCCTTTCAGAATATTTCTTGTTAGAAAAAGGGAATCAGATCTCATGGATTTCTGTGCCTTCAAGGTATGAATCTTCATTCTGCTAGATTACCAGTCCAAATACATTCATCAAAAATTTTTGAAATTCAGTATCTGAACACATTATCCAAACCAGAGGTTCGCTGTAAATCGAGGGGAAATATTGTGCCAGATGTGGAACAGCAGTGAGCACTGTGCCCCACTAGTTCTAGCCCATGGTTCAGAGGAGGAGGCCATTCTAGTCTCCCAACCAGGGAGATGCTGTGGGAATCCTGTGGCTCAGTTATTGTGATGCCTTAAAACCTCATTCAGGGACCAAAATTACCTCCTTTCCGTACTCATGGCTTCACAAAATCATCCATGAAACACACAACTTCCATTTTAAGAAGCCACAAAGCATGGAAAAAGTCCTAGCTTATCCACTTTTGAGTTGGGCACTTCATTTTACTATGAAGCTATTAGCTTCTTGCCCAGAGAGAATTATCTGACTTATGCCATTTTTGTTTTTTCTTACGTTCAGATGAAAAAGCCATTATAGGAAAGATCTGGCCCACTAAAGAAAAGAAAAAAATCAACACCCCCCCCCTCCAAAAACCAAAAAGAGCTCCATTTGTAATAGAAAAGAGCAAGCACCCAGCCTTAAATGCTGGTGCTGTTTGCTGCCATCTTGCTATCCAGAAGCAGCAATCCATCAAGATACTGAAGGGCAAAACATAAACATCCTCTGAAGCTTTTGCTTTAATTACTGCCGGTATTCTCCATCTTATTTGGGACAGCTCTCAGCTAGCTCCCCTTGAAGTAAACAAATCACAAAAGATCGGTCGGTTGATACAGAAATCTGAGGATGAGTGTCAGCAGCTACCTTACAGATTTCATGGGACACACCCAAGTTATCCCAATTGAGCACCAGCTGAATGGTGAGGGAGAACAGCCTTGCGGCTGTGCTGTGGCACAGGGTCCTCTATGCAGGACAGCAACCCCCCAACAGCAACAGCTCAACGCCAACTTCTGGGATCAATCTGAAAGGACCATCCTGTAGTCAAACAGTATAAATTTCCAAACTGAGATAATTTTACCTTACAGGTTTTACTTGCAAAGACTTTATTTTCCAAAGAAAACCACTGCAGATTATCTTGGGAAAAGTTGCCTACACTGCCAAGTTACTTTGTTTGCTGTCTGTCTGACACTCTTAAAAAATCCAATATCCTCCTAAAAGGCCTCCATTTCTTTCTCTTTACCCTGATGGAAATTCTTCGCTTTAAACTGACTGTCATTCAGAAAACAGCCATGCTACAAAGCTGTTATGGTTTAGGGGGTTTTCTGCTGCTCTGGTAGCGAGGGGGTTAACAGCTCAGTTCTTGCCTAGGCTCTCTCCGTGCTGCCAGGGCCTTCAAGGTTACAGAGTAGAGATAAAGGCAGGCGTCTCTGCAAATAACATACTTGGGAGAGAAGAAAAAAAGTTCAGTAGTAAGATGTAGCGTGCCAGCTCAGAACCTGCGTCGGGAGGCTGAGGGTTTTGAAGGCCCCCAGGCCCACGAGAGAAGGGGTAGAGATGTTCTTCCAGGCATCCCACTGCTGTTTGTGAATTGGACTGACCATGGTGAAAACCTATGGACCAAAGAGAGAGAACCAGGACCGCAGAATCTGTCTAAGCATTAAGACTGAAGATGGAGAGGTAAAAACTGGACAACACTGCTGATGTGTTGGAGCCCAGAGACAGAAANCAGGAGAAGTTGGGGTGGGCCTCTGGCATCCAGCCAGGGTCAAACCACGACAAAAGCTTAGCACAGTGAATCAGTCTGAAGGAGGTGTCTCCCTGGGGCAGGAAAAGTATGGAGGCTTCATCTATAAACTGGTTTCCACAGACATCAATTAAATTTAAAAGGCCTGGAAGACACGTTAACAAATTATTCACGTAATTTAAATCATCTTTTTTCAGTGCTGAGATATAGGAATGTTTGTGTAGTTTCATTTTGTTGGGTTTTCAGGGGGTTTTGGGTTTTTTAATTTATTGCTTCCTGCATGGTCACTCAGAGAAAAAAAAAAATAATAACCCAGCTGTTTAGCTTTGTTCCACAGACTTCAAAGAAAGGAAAATAAACTGTTTAGCTCACAACCAAGATTCACCACAGGTAAGAGGCACTTATTTACTTGCCTCACACTTCCAGCTCTCAATTATTCACAGAAAGCTACTTGCATTTCAAGAGTAAGCCAATAGCCCTCCTAAATATCTTAATTGAGGTCAGCAAATCAAAACAGAAAAATTCATCAAGAACACAAATAACTGCAGGAAATATTACGGTAAGTGAAGAAACATTCATTAACTCACAGACACACCCCAATCTTTACCTGAGAGAAGGCTGAAACTGTTGCAGTTTCAGACAGCTTTTATTCATATAGGATCACAGAATTAGCAAGGTTGGAAAAGACCATAGAAGTCATCAAGTCCAACCTATCACCTGTTACCTAACCTAGCCAAACCTGTTACCTAACCTGTTGCCATCCTGCTACCAACACACCAACCTACCTATAACACACTACCCTAATATCTAGGTCATGCCACCAAGTACATCATCCAACCTTTTCTTAAAGACCTCTAGGGACGGTGACTCCACCACCTCCTTGGGCAGCCCATTCCACTGAGAGATCACCCTCTCTGTGAAAAAGTTCCTTCTAACGTCCAATCTAAATCTCCCCTGACGCAGTTTAAGACTGTGTCCCCTTGTCTTAAACACAACACGTACCAGAGCCAAACCACTTTTTTCCATTTTGAAAGACTCCAAGAGCTTCCTCTGCAGAGGTCTCTTGGGCACCAAGAGTGTTAGGTCCTAGACAAGAAGATGGTCTTTTTAACATGCCTGCAGTATATTTGCAAAGGAAAGGTTGGTTTCAAGTCAGGACAATCTGGTCCAGCCAGCAATGGCTGAACTGGAAGTTGTAGTACCTCAGTCCTCCCCAGGATAGTCCTATAAGGAAATAAGAGTTTTTAACCTAAATATTACATGTCCATTACCTGGATTTGAGTCATAACTAAAACCACAAGTCTCTGCTTTTGACATATTTTCGCTATCTATAATTATTTCCTTTACATTCCTCCACAAAACATGAAATCCTTCTGTAGGTCACATTCAAAAAAGACCTACCATGACTTTCACCAGGCTACGACTTTATCCATTTTGTATAGCCAGAAGATCAAAGTGAGTTATACATATGGTTTGTGGATTCCACTGAGAGCAGAAAAAGAAATCCAAGTGACCCTCAAACAAAGCATGGAAAATAAATTAAAGGGGACATGATTTTAGTTTGGATCCATCCTAAGATAGCTAGAGAAAGCCACAGGAGAATTATATATACGTATATTATTCTTACCCCATTATAAACCCAAATCTTTAAAAAAAATGGAGTTTTTAACTATCACAATAATTTTTTTAGATCTAGAAGAACCCTGAAATAAATATTTCTTTTCCCATTCCTTCAATAAACCAGAGATATGCAGGTAAAAAGTCTACCACCCAGTAGTTATTAGCTATTTTCCGTTGACCCATTGCCATTCTTTTCTTTGGAAGTCCCTATAAAAATACCGAAAACCCTTAACCAATACAGAAAATATTCTACACCAAACAAAACACAAACAAAACAACCCCCCACTCCCCCCCAAAAAATTTCAAAAGAAATAGGAAAAAAAGGTTTGTTCCTAAACCCAGTAATACCTAACACAGTATTTAGTACACATACAGCTATGCCTACCTTTTTTTGGTAAGACAAAATTAATTCTTACACTTCCTGCCCACTATCAACTGGAAGATCTTCTGTAGCAATTGCCCCTGAACAAAAAAAATGAAGCTGCCAGAATATTGAGGATACATTTGTGTAAACAAGACCATACACAGGTTTTTGCCCAAACTCCGAGGCTTAGGAACATTCAGGGACCAGAAAACAGATTAAATATTCAAATTATTTATTTTAAGTAACATAATTTTTAAGATATAGCCTGAATAAATGCTTCCATCTATAACACATCATCAAAGACTATCAAAAATGAAAAATGTGGCTTTCTGGCCAAGCCATGTTATCACTTCAAGATAAATTGTTTTCTTTAATATTATAAATATTTCATAATATAAGACTTGCATAACAATCAGCTCTTTAAAAACTGAGGCTTTTTTAATCTACGGAGTGTCAAACAGGGACATTTACTATTAAGTACAAAGTTCCACTAAGAGTTCTAAAGAAAAGATGAAATTGGCTTCCAAGGACTAGTCAGCCATAAAACTGTTTCTTTATGCAAGAGTTCTTCATTCACAGGTTAACAACTCAGTGTTAAGCTCATTTATTGAAATAACTCAAGTGAAAACATAAATATACATAAAGGCTGAAGTTATGCCTTGTTATTTCAGCTACCAACACTGATATCCAACACTTATCTTCCCATTTTCTGTTTTTAATTACAAAGAACACATTTTGAAAAATTTACTAAGTAAAAGGTTGAGGAGAAGATGGCAAAAGTTATATTAAAAAAACCTCATGTACATCAACCAGTGTCTCATGTCCTTGTTTTTGTTCCATATCAAGGAGCAGTTTAGGCCTCCTACTGAAGAAGTTATACATCCTTTTTTGATATGAAATTTCCATTTAAGCAAATACTTCTCACTTGAATGTTTCTTTCTTTGTCTTGTGTTTCTCTAGCTATGGATTAACAATTTCTAAAGGGACTGCAGAAAGAAAACCAAATAAAAATGTGGCTTAACATGATGTCCTCGATTAGGCTCTGTAAAAAGAGGAAATTAAGGATGACAGTCACAGCTTGCTACTCTATATTCAATTAGGACTGGCTTCTTTGTGGCTGTGGTTCATGCAGGATGTGCAGTTATCTAATACAGCCCAATTCTGGCAGCAGAACAATTAGAATGCAAAGCATAACTTAAAACAGGCTCCAACAATATTTTTTTCTCTTTGGTTGTGACATCTCCAGCAGACTTTAAACAGAAGTCTTGAGATCATTTCCTATGCTGACAATCCAAACTCATTCTGAAACCAAATTCAGCATTTAAAATACTTAATAATGTGAAAATTGAATATGATATGACTGAATAAAGCAAGTGGAGAAGGGCTTTAATGCCTACACACACACTTACAAAATCCAAAGAAAAATAAATGCTATACTCAAGTACAACATCCTGAAACATCTGCTCTGTGGCGAGGTCAGGGCAGCTCTTAAGTCAACTAATAGACCAAAAATGTGCTCAAGTTCACAGGTTCACAGGTTATTCTGAGTTGGAAAGGACCCACAGGATCATCTAGTCCAACTTCCAAGCGAACGCCCATCCAGGGATCAGGCCCACAAGCGTATGCAATGCTCAAGCACAACAACATCAGTATTAAATCTTGCACATCTCCCTTCTTTTGTATGAATCACTTTTAGTGAAGATCATAAGAATTTTCCTACCTAACAATAATTACCATCCTTCCTCCCCAGCTGGTCTACAGGGCTTCCCGAGGAGGTGGCCATGCTGCAGAGTTTAGCACAGAGCCAAGTCACACACAGATTAAAATACCTCTCTTCCTACATGTTTCCACCCTGGGGCTATTTTTTCCTCCAGAAACACATTCTTAAGCAACCTTCAGTTTCACTGATGATAGTTCAGGTAGTTCAATGGCAGCTTAAATGGAAACATGAAGGAAACCCAATACCCAATAACCTCCATCTCTGGAAGTCTGTGAATTGCCTCTGCCAAGAGCTAGGTAAGTGTACTGGAAAATCTCACTTTGGTTTTGCCTTATTATAGTATTTCCTGCTGTTGGTCACTGTTAGAGACAGGCTGTACCAGGCTCATGGTTGTCTGATTCTGGGACATTCTGTGTGTGCTGTGCCCCTGCACTCTGGTCTAACCATCTACTGCAAGAAGGAAAGAGTTAAATCCCCTTGTCTTTCCTTTTGGTATAATGAGTATCATTTCACCCTTCCATTCTTAACTGTTAGAGTTCCCAGGAGTTCTAGTCTTCCTCACAATTTCTGTTTCTATTATAATTCACTATCTCTCAATGTGGTTTTCACAGAAAACAACAAAAACATACTTAAAAGAGAACATCAAGTTGCGCTGTTGGACATTATCCAATGATCAGAACTGTGGAGACTTTTAGACCTTTAGCCAGCCAATTAACAAGCTACAGTGACAAGCCAACCAAATACTTTCAGAAATTACATATTTACCTTTTAGTTTGAGGTCCACATTGTGTCGCAGCCAAGGATAAACACCATAGTTTGACATATCTTCAGGAATGGGGTTATTATATATCCAGCCATCACATGCAAATCGATAGAAGTTCTCGCATGGATCTACGGATTGATTTATCTTGCTCAGGATGCCAGCAGCTGTAAAAAAGACATCACATAGGTTTTGTGGAACACTTTCTCCTAAATAGAGAGTTACACGTGGCTGTAATCCAGAAATGACAATTAATGAGAAACTAACAACAACAAAAGACAATATCTACGGTGAATCTTCTTGGATGCCACACAGCAGTGATGGCTGAACTCAGTACTACAGGAACAAGAACTGCTGGAGTCAGACACCTTAAGGCTCTCCATTGTTGCCATGATAGAATAAATTGCCTGAGGATTTTAGTAGCAACACATATTAAATAGATTGTAATTAGCATCCCAAAAATTTTGGACTGTTTACTTTTAGCTGAATAGCTCCACAAGAAAACAAATCAAGTTTTGATCTGCCACACACTGGAAAACTGCAGTATTTTGAGCCCCATTTTGTGACTGCATCTCCACCAGTTTCTATTGCAGGTCACACTGGTAAGAGAAATTAGTCTGGTAAGTCCAAGACTCAGTCACTTTTGAGTACCTAATCATAAAGCCATAGAACAGTGTGAGTTGGAAGGAACCCTTAAAGGTCACCTAGTCCAACCCCCTGCAATGAGCAGGGACATCTTCAACTGGATCAGGTTGCTCAGAACCCCATCCAACCTGTGCCTTGAACACTTCCAGGAACGGGTGGTCCACAACTTCTCGGGGCAACTTGTGCCGGTGTTTCACAACCCTAATCATAAAAAAATTCTTCTATGTAACTTGTCTGAATCCATCCCCTTTTAATTTAAAATCATATAAAGTCTGTGCTAGATCTAGCCCAAAAGCATTTCTGTGCTTAACAGTCACTTGCTAGTTTTCTGACTACGTACTGGAAAGGAAGCAACAAAGTATTCCTGAAGGTCCAGTCCCTCAAAATTTTGTTTTCTATTAAAAGAAATAAAAATAAGACCCGTGAGAAACTTTGAGTCAAATTGGTTAGACTAGCATTAGACCAGATTAACACATGAATTTTAATTGTAAAAAATAAATGGAATTGAAGCAACTTAAACAGTGACTTTTAAAAAGGTTTGGGGTTGTTTTCTTTCCTTCTCATTAGTTAAGCTGAGTAAAATGTATAATGTGGAAAAAAATAAATTGTATAAATACCTCATTAACATACTATAATCACGATAGAATTGAGAGGATAAAATTGCTGCTTACCAGCTTCAATGCACTGTGCAGTCAAACAGTACTGCTGCTTCGGATGAAACTTTATAAGACCTTGGCTAACTGCAAAATGGAAAACCATAATGAGATCATTTGCAATGATTTTTGACAATTGCAGCCACAGGTCGTGCACTCAATCACTCAAACGTCATTGCAACCTCTGGTCCCTGTGCATCTCTGACTACATCGATTTAGAACACTTAGAATGTATATTAAGTAAATACTGCAGCTCATAACACACAATTTTCCCCTCCTGGGCTTGCTTTTTCCTTGCTTTCTCTTTGCTCACAGGCAGCACAGAGCAAGGGCTATCTCCCAGTGAGGGTTTGAAGCATGACTTCAGCCCTAGTCCCTGACAGTGAACACCACCACAATACAAACAATTCATCATTGTTTTTATCATCCTCCATAGGTCGTAGAAACATAGAATCGTAGAATGGCTTGAGTTGTAAGAGACCTTAAAGATCCTGTCATTCCAACACCCCCACCATGGGCAGAGACAACTTCCTTTGGCTGGGTTGCACCTTTTGCAGCTGGCAATGCAACACAGAACAAACTGACCTCCTTCGGCAGGGTTTTCACAGCTACTCTGAGCTGCCCTGCAGCAGCATTGCACTGCCCAGCACAACCCAGTGCTGATGGGATACTTTCAGGGTCTCCTCATTCCAGCCTGGAATAAGGCAGATAGCAATGGGCACAAGGATATCTGTGGTTTACAAGGCACAGCCCAGTTTCTGTCTGAAGTCTCCCAAAAGTATCATAATTGCATTTGCTTCCAAAACCCTTGCTGAGAAGAACTATGAAATTGTCAGTTAATTTTGCTCATCTTTTAAAAATGTGTATTACAAGTGCCACTGGAATTTAAGCACAGGAATTGCTAATATCAGACACTGCTGTCAGGCAGCAAACATGCAGATAATTGATACTTGGGATTAAGAAGGGAGAAACCCAAGGGGTAGGTCAAATAGGACTTACTAGATGTGCCCAGTAGACATAAAGAAATGTCTCATTATATCCATTCTCTTAACATTCCCTGGTAACAATAAAAAAGAAATAACAGCAAACAAAACCCCCAACAGTGGAATATATCATAGTACTGTAACTTTATAAGTGCTGACAGTTATAAAGCAATTTCTGCTGTAGTTGAAAAGTGATAGGAAAATGTGAAATGGAATTTCAGCTGAAGAAAATTTTATTATTAAAAAATGTACAGCTAGAATTGAATATAAAGCTGTTTTATCTCTTCCAACCTCATAGATTTAATGACAACTAATGACAGAAATGGCTGAATTTCAATCCAACTTTCTTAGAACCTGAGAAAGTAAAACTATTCTGGGCAGCTTTACCAAAGCTTGCATTGGATCAGTGAAACACAACACCTCAATCACCTTTGTAAACTAGCCAAGAAATACATGAGATTTTGGGTCATACAAAGATTGTAGTTCGTATATTGAAGAACAGTAGAAAATAGAGGAGTGGAGATCTCCAGGATATGATCGAGACACTACAAATGATGAACTACAAATAATAGATAAGGTCCCTATTAAGGAAGTGTTGAATTCCTCCCAACTCACCTTTTTCCCCACTTTGAATTTAGCCTTTTAGAACATATCCTGGTCTTGAAAGTTTTCTAGACTTTTTTTCTTAATGTAGAGTAAGGAGGGAAAATCCCAAACCTCATTTTGTTCTTAGTCTGAAGCAGCACTTTTGGGTTTGATACTTATAAACAAAAGCAAAATATCATTTCAGCTGGTTTTGTTCCACTTACAATTTTATCATTAGAACAAATTAAAAAAAATTTGGCAGTAACATTTCCCTTTTAATTAACAGCTTGTTTTGATTGAAAAAACTTTGCCTTGCTTTGTTCTCTTGCCTTCTTTGCTGTTAAGAGAACCAACCATTACACTATTACCTACATTTTGGTTATAACCCTCTGTGTCCCAGCTTCTTCCTTTATAAGCCTGTTTCCAGATTCTTAACCAAAGACCTATAACCATACATTCAAAAGTTTCACAAAAAAAAAATCTAAAAGGAGGAAGGGCATAGAAAATGTGCAGATGCGGATAATGTGAATGATCCCGTAACCACAAAAGCCCAAAGAGCTATCAAGTCAGGAGGAGAGGTTATCAAATTTAAGTTCAAAGCTGTCTGACTTCTCATCCAAGGGAACTGGAGAGTGATCGTCTTCCATTTGCTCTGGCCCCAGCTCCCAAGTAGGAGGTGGCTCCTGCCCTGCCACAACCCACATCAGCACTGCAGGAGCCTTGGGAAGCCAAGTGAGTCCCCTGGTAGCTCCCTACTGAAGTCATGGTGAATTCACAGCCAGTATGAGCAAGGAACAGTAAGTAAAAATATAGAATTCTCCCACATTCTTCTTAGAGCTGTAGGAACTCTGAGAAGAAGAAACAAAAGAAGCAGGAGAAGGCTACATTTCATTCCTCAGGCTGGGAAATAGATTTCAGGTGTACCAGAAAGAGCAAGCTTTGAAGCTTAAATGAAAACTGAAGAAAAAAGAACGTCTTGAGGTGCCTGAAAGGCTCCACATGACCAGAAGTAATTATCTCATTTTTACAGTTTTATTAAATTATAAAAGGGTTAAACTCAAATTTACGAAAAACATAGAGTGTCACAATGAAACATGGGAATGTCAAATTGACAAAATGTTAAACCAAAGCAATTTAACTTTTCTTCCTTTATTCTTTTTCTTGAAAATTTCAAAGAATATCCAAACAAACCCTAAAAACATTTTGGTTGACCCAAGGCCAGCATTTTTTATTTTCTTAGCAGTTATGCCAATGAAAATTTTGACACTGAATCCCTGACTATGGATGCCACAGCTCACTTGGAAAACTGTTCATAAGAATGAATATATTTGCTTGAATTTTCACATCTGCTCTGTGGATAAAGCACTTCTATCTCTGAGAAGCCGTGATGGTAAACATCTATTGCTTTTTACAAACAATAAACAAATAGTCTAGTGTGAACAAAAAGCAGTAAGGTCTCTCCACTATTACTCCCTGGTGGTTATACTACTGACTCTAAGTGAAAAACATTTTGAGGCTTTTTTACCATCTAGAAAAAAAAGTGTTTTGCATGAAAAAGTTGAAGATTCAACTCACACAGGAGTTACTTGCCTGCAAATGTTGCAGAATTTGCTCTAGTGTGAACCTGGAGCTTTAAATATTCAGTAGAAAACCTGGCATCATCCTCTGTGTTGTGATTATAAATGAAGAAGATCTTTCAAACAAGATTAGAAAGGATTGGAGGAAAGTAAATTATATGCTTAGAGACAAGGTTTCCTCCAGCCTAGGGGAATCTGTGTTGGTCTAAAGAAATGAGAAGTTGGGCTAAATTATTCCAAAAGAGGATCCATCTCTGCGAGTTCTTACAGGATACAACACTTCTTCCTCCTCTCTGCTTGGAGTTTCTGGGTACATTTATACTTCTTCACATCATTTTAGAAGTGTAGGCATATGCTTTCATGTGATACTCAAAAAAACCCAATCTACAGATAATTTCAAATCTAGGAGAGGAAAAACCAATTCCTTCTCTACTGCCTCTAGTTATAAATTTCATCCCAGATGCACTCTTCATGATTTTTGTAAAGGCAGCTTTGCAATTCATCATAGAAAACAGAAGGATCTAAAAAATATGCACACATGTGCACTATTGAAACTTCCTACAGGAATTTTATTCAAGCCCCAAATGAAAACCAAATGAAGGAAAACCCAAAAGATTCCATAAAACGTGTACACTACAGTGTAGTTTTCAGGAAACAGAGAATATTACTCCACATTGTTCACGATCTGTGAATTCTTAATCAGCGTTACTGATACACAATCTCGCCCATTCTTTGGAAGAGCCCAACTCTGACTAGAACACATTCAACTGAGTATCAAAATTAAAATTCAGCATTCAAAAAGATACATGAGCTCACATTGCATCTGCCAGCTCTTGCATTCCCACAAGAACCCCTTTCCTGACACATATCTCCCTTCAGGATAAATAATATCAAGTGGGAGGAAAGAAGAGACTGAGATTTTCACCAAAACACGTCGTGAAACACAAACACTGGCACCAAGCAGACAGGCTGGCGAGGGCTGCATTCAGGTTAGTGTCAAGGTTTTCACTTACCCAAGAAAAGTGCAGTGCCAAGCACAACAGTGCCACTCACAAAGACACCCAGGGCAATCCGTGTAGCTTTGCTGGCCGCTCTCCTGGGCTCAGGTACTGTCTCTCCTTCCATCAGGATAGCTTGGGGTGTACTCGCTCTCACAGAAGTCTGGTTTTCCCCTGCTGCTGTGGTGTCACTGTTTCAACTGTTCACAAACTGTGCCCATGAGCTCTCCTCCTCTCTCCTATTTAAAACTCCAGGCTTCTGTCATGAGCCATTTCCTGTGCACTTCCTGCACCCTCCTTTTCAAAGAAAAATCACGTGTAAAATAGTAGCTGTGTCCTATGTTTTCCTCTGACCAGAGGGAGGAAAGGCAAGTGATGACCACTGTACGTACAGCCCTTGCTGCCTGTGGAGCCTCTACGAACCAATCGCTCCGCAGTTCCCCTTATCAGGGGTTCCAAACATGAGGATTTCACAATGTCGCTGAACAGATGTTTTAACTATTCAAACATAAAGCTGTAAACTCTTTACAATCAAAACAGAATTGCTGGCAATTTCTACAAGACTGATGGAAAGTTTACTTGTTTTTCCTCCTTGCACACATTAGAAAAGACTAGTTATCTGCTGACTAAAGTTTTCTCCTTTTATACTACTCCTGCTGCATCATTTGGCTTCACCAGAAGAGGTACCCACCCAGCAGACAAATCCCTGTTAAAGCTTCCTAAGAACTCTTAGAATATCATGTAGCATTTTATTTCGGGAATTTGGTATGTGATACTGCGTGCCAAAAATCACAGTCATGCAGCAGAAAGCAATAATCAGCACAACCTACAGAATAGTCCTGCTCTAAAAGCAAGATTTGTTTTTTCCAGGCAAGATATTTTAGTTCTTGCTGATGCACAATACATACTAAGAGATGATCCTATGCTTCCAATTCAAGCACTACTATAAACTTAGTGGAAAAGTATTGATTTGGCGCTTTAAATTGATGGGAGATAAAAAATAAATAAGCCTTCTTTATATGGATTTCTCAGTATCTGGTATAGTCTTGGTAATTCTTTCTCCACAAGGCAAATTTTCCCAATTCATCAAGCACTAAAAATTAGTAATTTCAGGATAAATTCTCTGAGCTAAATGTGACATTCAACCCTCTGAGGAGCTCTTTCTTTCTACGGAGTTGGACTGTCATGCAAAACATAGGGATGCAGGGAGAGGCAGCACTATGCTCCTGCTCTCAACAACAATTTATGTGCCTGAGTTACTTTTACATAGACTTAGAAGTGCTTATCTCAGCCTCAGCCATCCTGATAAAAAGCTACACAAGTAATGAGAAGAAAGACATATATATATCACAAAAGGTGTGTGATGGCACTTAGTTTGCAGACCAAATGTTTTTTCCATGTAAGAACCTGCACTCAAGTTGTCCTGGATGTCACATAGATATAAAGGGAAAGCCCACTCTATATAGAAGACAGAGTCTGAAGGTTGTGAAACCCTCTATCTCAACCACCTCTACAGCCTGGCTGGGGTCCTTCACTGGGAAACTCCAAGAGGACATTCTCATCACTGCTTGGCAAAAAATAGGAAAACAATATTTGTTCCTTTTAACTGCCTACTTGTCCCACATATAAGCCATGATTTTTGACATCCATGAGCTAAGGAAGAAGAGGGAAATGAAGCCACAGAACCAGGAGGAACATGTACCTCCCAGTACAAAAGTTCGCACTCATGTATGAATGACTCCAAGGGTGTGAGCAGATCCCTGGTTATAAAGAGTACACAGCACAAGATTGTTACCAGCACAGGTTTGAGAAGAAATTTAAGTGATGTTATGTGCAATTGAGACACTACGTGTCTCAAAGGGGCTGCCAAAAGGGCAGGGTGTTCACACAACATGGTGTGATCTCAACACATGATCACAAGAATTTCCTATTGGGTGCCTGATGGTTTTCCTTTTGTGTCAGTACTGAACCCCTGAGAGCACAAATGCTGAACTGCTGTTAGATCCAGGCATGCTGACAATCAGCTTTATAAGCCCCCACCCAACACTGCATTACGTATCACATTCCGACTCAATTCCCCCAAGCTTTATAACTTCCATAATTTTCTCCCTTGAAAAGTGCTAGTACATACTGAATATCATGCTCTCAAGCAATACAAAAAATATAAAAAAATAGAGGAAAATGGTCCAGAATATAGGAGCAAATGCTTTTAGCTTATCCAGTGATGTCAGATCTGTCTGGCAAATGCAGATGAGCTATAACCAGAAGAAAGCATTAACACCTGAAGAGTTTTTGTGGCTTGAAGTGGGATGCCTGCTGAAACAGCTGCTTCAGTTTTGTTTAGTAAATACTGTTTTCAGAAACAGCATGTAGACCAAAAGTCAATGTCTGCATATGTAAAATACGTAGTGCCTTCCAAAATGTTGAGCTTCCCTCTCTAGGAGGGATAGCAGCAATACTAGGGAAATGCATGTTGAGCATCGATACACGGAAAACCCCCTGAGAAGCTGCTCTTTTAAAATACCATCTTGGGTACACGTCATGCTGATGCTGAAAATCTGTGATAACTCAAGACAGCAGAGCTCACATGCAGGGCCCGTAAAGAGAGGGGAAGGCAAAATAAGTGCAAATGCCAAAAAATGAGTCTGTGTTTTGAGGGCCATGTCATCCAGGAGATGGGAGAAAGTATATGAAGTAATGATGTTATGGAAGCACAAACCTTAAACACTTGTAAGAAAGGCAGTACCAACAGCTTTCATCTCTCTATCTAAAAAAATCCACTTTAGTACAGTGCTGAGTGTCCCCACTTGTCATGTGAGAGACTGGGGGTTCGATTCCCACCAGGGTGGCAGTGGTGCCCTTTAAGAATTGGACTCAATGATCCTTGTGGGTCCCTTCTAACTCAGAATATTCTGTGATTTCACTAATGGGATTTTGGTTTCAAGGTATGATCTCTTTCTAGGATATGCTGGTTTGAACGTGGGATTTTTTTTCCTGGCAGTGGGGGGGCTAACTAGCAAACATAATGGCAGCCAGTTCCTGGCTGAGCCCGCTGCCAGCCAAGGTCAGGAGCAGATAGAGGCGCCTCTGTGATAACATATTTAAGAAGGAAAAGAAAAAACGGGAAACAACAAGAAGATGGCCAGAGAAGAGCCTGTAAGCGGTTGAACAGCCATGAAGGCACCCAGGCCAAGGCGGCCAGAGGAGGAGGAGGAAGTGCTCCAGGTGTCTCGCTGCTGCTTGTGGAACAGACTATGGTGAAGCAGACTGTTTGCCTGCAATCCATGGAATAGAGAGAGAGAGAGCAGAGATGCAGAAATCCACCTGGGAGCCCACGCTGGAGTTGGAGGATGCTGGAAAGCTACAGACACGATGGAGCCCACATACTTGGAGCAGATGTCCTAGGAAAGACGCCGTAGCGCTTGGAAGAGGAGTCCACACTGTGTGACAGAACTGTACTTGGTAGGATCTGATCTATGTACTTTGGGATGGGCTCACGAATGAAGCAGCACAGCCAGTGCTTAAAAGACTGCATCCTGTGCTGTGACTCGGGCAACAGAGAATGGAAGAACTGTCACCCCTGGGTCCGGACTCATGCTGGGAAAGGGTCATGAAAGACTTTTCTCTCGTGGGGGAAAGAGGACTTTATAAAAAGCAGGGAGATGGCTTCCTACCCTAAACTGGTCAGAAAATACCAACTGCCTGGCTTTTCCCCTATTCCTGTTCCCCCGTTGTCTTCTGGAGGAAAAAAGGGAATATGAGATCTGTTGTAGGAAGAAGGAGGAGTGGGGGAAGAAGGTTGCCTTTAAAATGATGCTTCTCACATTCAGCTTTGATCTTGTTAGAAATAAATAAATCCTTTATATTCCCCACTTGGAGCTGGTTTTGCCTGTGGTAAACCTTTTCAAGGTTTTTTTTTTTTTTTCCTTTTCCTCCCTCCTTCTGTTTGTATGGAGCGGGGGGGAAATGAAGTGAGGGAGAGGTTGTGGGTGAATCTCTGGCACCCAGCCAGGGTCAAACCACGACATAGGACAACTCCAGGACAGAAACCCAGAACAGCTTTCTACAGCACCGAGCAACAGCACCAACATCAGTTATTTCTCTTTGGAAATCTGGGTGTGGGGAAGAGGGAAAGAGGAGATAGAGAAGCGGATAAAAGGGAGAGGCTGGACAATTTAGCCCCTTCTCCCAGACACCTGAAAGGGGGGACTACAGGAACATGGAGTTATACCAAGAAAATCCAGCGAGCTCCAGCTGTAGAACTCCCCTGGAGAGTAAGTCCCATGCAGCACATGATCTCTGTGGCAAGAAAATCACAAATCCGCTGTCAGTAATAGAAGAACTTTTCTGTGTTTGGCTTATTTACACTGTGGCATAGCACAAGTATCTACCATAAGCGCCCTTCCCTCTGGCTGTAAAGCCTGGCTGTAGTCAGTTACCCATCTTGGGTAACTGTAAAGAACTACAAAATTAAGGCTAAACCATAAACAGCTGCAGAGGTTCATTTCTGACAGTATTTGAAAAGGTGCACGGAGCACATGTGAATAAGATCCTGGTGGTGGTGATCTGTAACAGAAGTCTGTGGGATTTAACACAGGCTGTAGGATTTGGTTGCTTTGCTCATCCCAAGTCCAGGGGCTCTTTGGCAGGTACATGACACATGGCCACGCTTACTGCTGGAGCTGCTAACAGCACTCCTGGACATTGAAGCCCAATGAGGCACTTAATGAGGCTTTGCAAAGACTCTGCTAAGCATTCATAAAACATTGAATAGACATAAAGGGGGAAAAAGTAATAACCAAATGCTACATGCTCCAAATTACTCCTCATTCACTCAGAATTGCCTCTGATCAAGATCCCTGTCAAACAATGGGATCACTCTGGCACTTATAACAAAGCCAGGACAATGCACAAACAATTCCACCCAACACCATATGCCAGGGCTGGCAAACCCTCTGGAACATGCTCTGGGCTGAACCAAAGCAGGAGTGTCCCAGTTTCTAGAAAAGGTCTATCTACATATACAAGTGTGTGTGCATGCATGCAAATGCACATACATGAGTATACACACATGTGTATTATCTTGCTCTTTCACAAGCAGACACAATTCTCACTTCCACCCATTATGCCAGTCAGAGAAGAGGCACTTGATCAGAGCTGAAATCAATAGTACTATGAGCTTCTCCTCGCCTAGCTAGGTTCAAGGAAGTTCCCATTTACATTCAATAATCACACAAAATCACAAAGTTTGCCTAGTTTTCACTTCAACTGTCAAAACCACTGTCAAAAATAGGGGTTGCTGAATGCCTGGAACAGCAAAGCTGCCTGAGATCAGCACATGTTCAGCCCAAGCTTGCTGAAAGACCAGCGTGCAATGAGCATGAGTACTTTAAAACATTGAATCTTTCTTCCATGTAGATAACTTCAAAATGTATCAAAACAATTACTGATACTTTTTATACAGACAGAAAAAAAAGGCCAGTTTTACATGTAAAAAATGAAATAACACATGTAAAACATATTAGGTGACACCAATAAATGAGTTACAGAAGATATTTCCTCAGAAGACATTGCCCCATGGTGCACATTGAAGACTTGTCCTGTCTGGGAGGTTGACTGTTGATTACCTTAGCACGAGTAATGCTTAACAGAAGCAATCTAGAATCACAGCATCACATCTTTGGTGATCCCCTGTTGAGCATTATTAGCTCATGGTAAAAGGAAAAACACAGCCACTATCACACTGATGGAAGCAGAGCCACCAGATACAGCTTGAGTGGCTTCCTCAGAGAATCACAGTGCCACAGAATATTCTGAGTTGGAAGGGACACACAAGGATCATTGAGTCCAACTCTTAAACAGCACCACTGCCTCCCCAGCGGGGAATGGAACCCCCAGCCTCCCGCATGACAGATGGGGACACTCACCGCTGTACTAAAGTGCATTTGAAGCAGAGGTATATCCCATCTTCATTGAAAGAGATTAATTAGCATGTCTTAGAGTAATTCCATTCCGTTTCAAAGGTTCCACCATGGGGTCTTGAAGACTTTTTTCAAACTATGCAGCTGTTGCAGCCAGAATTGGGCTTTACGTAGACAAAATGTTCTTGAGAAAAGTGCAACATGTTGCAGTTGAAGACAGCTTGACCAGTTGTCATCAGATCTCTGAATCTTATAAATTACACTCTCTTGGCTATAAAACCCCCATATTTCTATATTGCAGCCAACAGCAACCACAGTCTGGCACAACTTCATGTCCTTTATTCATGTGACAGATACAGATGGAAATAAATGACTCCATTGTTTCCCACTAGTACAGCCACATCACAGAAGGCCTCAATGCATCTATGAGAATGTGGGTCATTAATTAGAAGTCAATACTGAGCCAACAGGATTTGCAAGGCTCCAAACACTGCTGGTGGCAAGCTTTTCCACTAGTTAGAACTACAGCTGTGTAAAGAATATCTTGCAAAGCAAAAAACTCTGAACACTTAACTCCCCAAATCAATTTTCTTTTCTTTTTCAATTTCAAGTATGCTAGGCTATTCTCATTACTCCAAGAAAAATTTGTCCCTGCTGCAGGAAACACTGCATTGTCTGACCAAAAAGTGCTTGTATCTAACGCAAACAACTCACTATGAAAACCAACATTCAAGTTAAGGCACTCAAGTTTGCAAGCTTTTTTAGAGTTGCTTTTGAAAAAGCTCTTTAATGAAACAATGTATATGTTCTCAAGCAGAAAGAACTGCTTTAGGTCTTCTGGCAATTTTTCTTCAAGAAGCACATTAAATTTTAGCTAAACAAAACACAACTTCTCCTAAAGACCACATTCACACTACAGGGAGAGTGTGTTTACATATACCATCACATATGCATACTTCTCATCTGTCATCCCACTTTACAGATTAAACAAGTGTGAATGCTGACATGGACTGTAAAATGGCACGTTACTTGGGGATTAAGAAATATGTAAGATTTAACTTAAGGGGTAACTCAGAGCAAATTTTTGCTTTTTACCTATGATCTAACTGTGAATGTAGGCTGAAAAGGCACTGAAAAAGACACTGCTAGCAATTGTCACTTTTTCAAGAGCCACAGCTGTAGGTGGAGGCATGTAGACAGTCCACAATTGTTTGTTGTTTTCCTTAAAATACTGCATCAGGCCACTAGAGCTTTACCAGCTGATTTTGCTTTGTCCAGGTGTTCACTCAGAGCTGTCAAAGACTATTTATATGAACAGTGGAAGCAAGGAAGCTTGGATACCAGTGAGTTTGTGTCCCAGGGATGACCTTTCAGGTGTGTAATGAGACATACATTCACCAGCACTTTAAATTAAAAAGACGAAGAGAGCCACCAGCCGCACATGTGGCTGCTTGCAGTATCTACCAAAGAGATGCCTCTACTTTGATCCCCTGTCTCCAAAAGAAGCGTGACTGCTTCTGCAAAAGCAATGGCTCCTTCCTGTCTCACAGTTGGATCCTGAGCAGCGCAAATCTGTCTTTGACAGGAGCAGAGCTCAGAGGCAGCTGAACACAGGAGAGAGCAACTGCTCCACAAAGGCACCGCTGAACTGGCAGTAGTCACTCTGTCATTGCTATCTACTCACTTGCTTGTGCTGACTTTTGTAGAAAACAAGAAAAGGTGGAGCAAAAACTCCTCTAATTGCTTTACAGCCCAGGGCAGTAGAGGTCAGCAGTCCTGTAAGGTGCCAGCTCTAGTGAAAGCTCTTCTCTCACAAGAGCTGTTTGGAAACGTCCCCCTGAACAACTGATGCACCTGAGTCTACACGCTGAAGCCTTTGTAACAGGAACAAGAGACCTTTTCACCCAGGCAAAGAGTTGTCAGAAGTTAGTATCTTTGAACTCAAATCCTTTGCCAAATTTGATTGGAGTTGGCTGATAAGATCCAGAGCTACTAAGCAAGGCTGGGTGGGAGAGAAGGGGGTCTGTGGTCAGAAGAAAACAGGCAAAAACCCAAAGCCAAAAAACCATACAAACCTGAAAAGCCCAATCCTGGTCTTCTAAGTTATTGCTGCAATCACCTCAGGATCTTCTCGGTTAGTTTTATGTTAAAGCATTTTACTTTTCCTCATCTCAAAATGAGATTAACTTCTATTATTTAACAATTAACTTTGAACACAGCTAAAATCCAGAAAAATTTAAAAAAAATCCCACATTAAATATGATGTCCTAAATAAATTGCCCCTTGACAGCATAATGTTTTCATCTCAGGTCGGCAGAGGTATTTCTAGATATTGTCTGTTCTTGTCCCTATCTTGGTACAACTCCAGTAATTATGTACATATATAACACTGACAAACAGCACCCCCTCAGGAGAGTTTAAATGCATTTAGACATCAGGTTCTTGGGAAAGGGGAGATCAGAGTCAGATCAGGTTGAAACCACAGCATGAAGCCCCACGGAACAGAATCCTCAAGACCAAACATTTGCTTTCCTAAAGTTTCAGAAACCCTCAAAAACCAAACGAACAGTTAGACACCAACTATAATTATCTTTACAAGTCAAATTGCTATGTCTCTGACAGCCCTTCCCTCAAGTTTCCAACATCTCTACTTAAAATAGAGATCTGTTGACTTTTCCTATTAACACAAGGCTCTAAAACATACACAGATTTGTAACTACCTTACATCTCTATGGACTTATAACCAAACATGACTAAAAACAAGGGGAAAAATAAGAGTAAACCCCATTGACACATGGACTATTTCCGTGTTCATATATATTTCTCAACATCAATGTTTCAGATTTTCACTAAATTTGAAGTGATTAGTGTATGAATTTCAAGTTTATTGTGATGCTCGGGTAGAGTACTTATCTAAGACCAAAGAAAAATGTAGTTATTTTCTTTTTACTTATCTGCATGCAGAGGAATAGGAAAGTAGGTGTTTTGGATTACTTGGTTTCAGTTTCTATTATTGTAAGGAATTCACATGAGGAGAGCACACATCTGAAAAGGGTTTCAGCAAAATGTCAAACATTGTTTCTTCTCTGAACAGAATAATTAAAGAAAAACAGTTTTGCCTCTGTAAAAGGCAATAATGGAATAGAAATCCAGCAGTAAAGTTAAAACAGCATTAGAAAAGGTGGTTTCAGCTTGTAAGGGGATCCAAATAATCGGGCATTGTATATTGCTGAAAACATAGGCAGCTTGACCTTCTTAGCCAAAGAATAAGTAAATGGAATAATGAAAATTTGAAAGAAAGCTCAGACAAAGAATGGTTTGAGTCTGCAGCTGCTGTGTCACTGCAGGATGAAAAAATCTGGTTTTATCTACCCCAAGGAAAAAGTGGAAGACAAAGCAAGCATAAGGATATATGTACTGTCAAACATACCCAAACTACTTGTTAGAGATCAAAAGGTGGATCATTATGTGGTACTGCTCTCCATAAATTTCCACAAGAACCTAAGGATAAGTAGCTGGACTAGGGACGCTCTTATGAAAGGGCCTCAGTATGACTAACCAGCTACTCGTAGATATCTAAATACGTAACCGGTCAAGGAAATTAGCAAAAGTCTGCAGGCAGGCAATAGGTTTCTAAAAACAAACTAGGAGTATCATAGCTTTTAAAGCAGCAACTAATGAGAGAAAATAAGAGCCTGTAGAGGTATAATCCATCTCCCCATCCCAGAGAGAAAGAGCTTGCACCCAGACTACATCTGGACTAAGACACACAAGAAAATTTCCTACTGGCTTCCCAAACATGACTTGACTCCACATCTGGGTACAACCCCCACCTGTGCTCAGGGCAGCTAGGGACAGAAGAACACTGATGAGATCTTAATGAGAATTGCAGTGCGTCAGAGGCATCAGAGAGATCAGGATTGCAGGCTGTGCTGTAGCCAGCCAGGATGTGCTCACATAGCCCAGGCTATTGATTATTTTAAGTGAAAGACCTCCATTTCCTCACAGGTCTTTCTTACATCTCCTAGCACCTAAGAACTGCTCCTCTTACATATGCCTTTCTTAACTTTCTCTGGGTCCAAGTCTTTCTCTGGAAAAGCAGTCCGAGAAACCCAGCGCCATGCTCCTGCTTTTCACCAAGGTGTTGACCATTGCTGAAAGTAATTCATTCCCTTTGCAGTCACCACTACTCACCTTTCAGAGCTGAACAGATTATCAGGAATGATGCAAACACAGCTCATTTCACTCTGGGTCAATGAGGTAAACTCAAACTCCTGTCCAGGCTTTCATACTGTGAAGCCAGGACTACATTTTCTTAGGGCATTGCAGCCTTTGCCTTTGGAAATGTGTTTTCAACTTCATTTCATAAAAACATTTATGGCTTGCTGTTTTTATTTAACTACACATTTTTCTTCCCTACATATGGGCATAAAAGTAACTATAAAGCACTATTTTAAGTTAAATAAAATACTGAACGAAACACATCCACTGTTGCATGAATCTGGAAGCACTATAAAACATTTAAACCTAACCAAATGTATTTTGATCAGCATGACATAAAATGTAATTTAGCATGTCTGAAGATAAGATGTACTTGAGTATCATTTGTTCACAACTGACTGCTCAAGAAGGGCCAAATTTCTGCTATTCACTGGCAAAATAATTCACCCACTACCACCAGATAACCAAGCAGGTCCTGGAAAGCCACGTCACAAGCATGATCCAGACTTAGCCCAGGTTGTACTGGTCTCCCAAATAATACATGTTCAATACAGAGAAGTCTTTCCACTAGATGAAGGAAATCACCATGGCCCACACAGCTACCTCACAGAGGAGGTGCTTACCTTTGTAATAATGTGCTAGCACACCTTCTGCAAACACATCTAAACACACAACTGCTGATTTTGCTTGTAGTAAAAATAAATTTAAGCAATAGGTATTGCATTTCTTTCCTTTTAAAGAACAAAGCAATGTAGATCAACAGGCAGGAAGTTCATGTTGCATGAAATGGGTGCTGTCCACACATTCTTAAAAAAATATTCCTTGTAAGAAAATGCATCTAAAACTTGAGTAGCATTATCATCTTTTTAACCTAACCTCAGAAAACAGAACAAAATATTCAATGTAACATCATCATCTGGGAGAGTTAAATTGCTAACATAAACAAAATTTTAGTTTTGAAGGCATGAATTCAACAAGGAATTAAACAAAAACAACACATACCCTCACAAAGCTACATACAGAGTACGACAGACAAAATTCTTAATTCCATCTAGTTATAAGTAACATGTGGTTTCTACTGGATCACCTTCTATCTGCACAAAAAAATTCCAACTATTAGAAACATCTGGAAGACTGAAATCATAGTATCATAGAAAATCTCTTCTTGGAAGGGACCTGTAAGTGATTTAGTAGACAGGACTAGAGAAAGACAAGAACCAAGGAGCAACTCCTTTAACAATTCCATCGTGTATTTCTAAGCAGGTATAAACCAAGACGTTACGCAGCCTTCAAACCATTTTCCCATATCCCACACCTGCCCTGAGACTCGCTCTCCTACCCCATCACCAGTTCTCATGCCTGCACACCACTCAGGCCTGCCAGCACAGCTGCTTCTCTGGCTACATGAACCGGACAGGTCCATTTTAAATACAGACTACTTTTTCACCCATTGATTTCAGCAGCATCTCTGAAGTGACATCACTTCCCCATGTCCCTTTAATGTCTCTGCTTGTTTGTTTTTAACTTGATTGGTTTGCCACATGGCCAAGGCAGAGCTCAGAACAACTCCCACAGCAGAGAAGCTGCTGTGAGGTGCAAGGTGAGGACAGAGTGGTGGGAGTGCAGTGCAGTCTGGGACCATTCACATCCATAGCTACTGGAATAAATGTTTTCACAGCAACCCCTTCTCATAAGCTCTGGTGGGTTGAACAGATTTTAGGAAACACTCTGGTCAAGAGAGACTGCAATAGTTTTGGTCTTTGAGAAGTTATTGCTAATTAAATTTGCATACATCTCTGCATATTCACGTGCATTTGCAGCACTTACAGAAATAGAAGGTCAAAGAGACAGGGGGACTATACCTTCTAGTGTCAGCAAAACTAAAGGTAACATTTGTTTTGAGAGCAAGCTCTTACAACAGTTCTAGCATTAAAACTTCTAGTATGACCCACAGACTAAAGAGACACTACAATAGACAGGGTTTGGTCATAGTTTGACTCTTAAGATTTAGCTCAAGAGAACAACTCACCTCAGTATTCCAGAAGTTCCAGAAGTTTTCACTATTTTCATGCCTTCAGGCTAAGCAGCCAGCAATTTAAAAATGGTTTGGACTCCTCAGTTTTAACAAAGTTGTCTTGTGCCCTACTTACCTTGAAGACAACTAAATTATTCTCCTGTTTTCCCAGTAAACGAACATCTCAACTATCACTTGGTTTGGGGTTTTTTAAAAGGTAAAAGGTGTTCCAGGGAGGCATTCCTGCAGCTTGCACATGGTCCCTCCAGAAGAATCCAGGTGACCTGTGCTCACTGCATCACACATTTCCCACTAGCAGTGAACCCATAAACAATCTGTGGGCTGCACTTGCCTTGTGATGAGAATAGGGATCTACCCACAGTCACCAGTCTCATTTTTGCCCCTGTTCTGCAGCTCTGTCTGCCATGTCTGGCACTTCTCTCAGGCTGACGACACCAGAACAAGAGGACATGGCCTTAAGCTACACCAGGGGAGGTTTAGACTGAATGTTAAGAAGAGATTTTTCACAGAGAGAGTGATCTCTCATTGGAATGGTCTGCCCAGGGAGGTGGTGGAGTCGCCGTCCCTGGAGGTGTTTAAGAGAAGACTCAACGAGGAGCTTAGTGACATGGTCTAGCTGTGGGAGTGTTGGGCTGGATGGTCCTCTGGGTCTCTTCCGGCTTGGTGGGGCCTGTGCGCCTGTGAGGGAACTAGGTTTATGTTCACAGCCCTGGGCTGTGTCTTCGGTCTTTGTATGGGCGTTAGCTGGTGAGTTAGACTAGATGATCCTTGTGGGTCCCTTCCACCTCGTAGTATTCTGTGATTCTGTGATTCCAGAAGGGAGGCTTTATGCAAGCACTACATCTCACATCTGAGTTGGACTAACATACTCAGTGTTCCAGGACTGCTCTGTCCTTACTGCCCAGGTACAAACAACACCCACAGCAACCCTGCCACACAGCGCAGTAAAAGGGCCTGACTGCACACAGGGCAGGACAGACAAACACATTGTACAGGTTGTTTGCTTTGGATTGTAGTTAGAAGCAGGCTCTCCCCATCTCACACATGGTCTGGGCTCTACACTAGTTGTAAGGTACCTCTACCTCAAGGCAAGTTAATTTTTGTCGCTGGTATAGGTCATCCAGGGGTGCTGGAGACACTGTAATTTGGTGTTTTGCAGTATTAGACATGTGAAAACCTGGATAACTCATGCAAAAGTCCATGCACGTGATAGGATGAGTAAGTGGTTTGGCAAGTGTACTGCAGACCACCCCCTGCTAGCTCCATCTCCCTTGGGCTAGCTAGGGTCAGCCTTCTGCTTCTGAAACACCTTCACCATCACAGCTCATACCCTCTAGTGCCTGGGAGAACAAAAAACGTGCATAATGAAAACACAGCATGCCATCTGTATGCTAAGATCATCAAGCACCCAGGAGATGGCAAAGTATGTATAAATGCATTAACATTTCTTCACTGAAAGGGTTGTCCAGCACTGAAAGAGGCTGCTCACAGAAGCTGTTGAGTCACCATCCCTGGGGTAGATATGGCACTTAGGGACGTGGTTTAGTGTTTGCAGTGTGAGGTTAGTGGTTGGAGTTGATTATCTTAACAATTCTATTAAGTGCAGGTTGACTAAAGCTTAAGACCTAGGGCTGTCTGCAAACCACCTCCAAAACTTGTAGACAGGTATCTTCCCTTGCCCTGGTATTTACTATTATATTTTACATATATATGGTAAGAACTTTATAGTAGTAGTAGAAACACTTACGTAACTTCAAGACAAAAACAAAAATTCAGTAAAAACAGTATTCTACCCTCTCCAGAAGTCAATGTATGTTCCTATAAATATTCTGTCATCTTCACTGGGATTTTAAACAATGAAATGTCAAAATATTTTTCCCTGAAAGCAACTGCCATCTTTCCACTCAAGTAACTATAAAACATCATTAAAAACAGTTAAAGTGTTACAACAGATGACATTCATTAGAAAGTAATTTCACAGGATCTCCCAGTGTGAAGCTTAAACAGCAGAATTTGGACAAAGCATGGGACAAAACAGTTTTTAAAAGCAAAAACACAGTTTTGATAATTCACTAAAGTTAAATGGGGAGGTATTGAATAATGTTAGCAGCTACCAGAACAACAGGCTTCACATAGCTGTACATGCTCATCTTTGTTATTCTCATCTACTAAAACTATTGTTTTATTCCATTGGTGCTTTTCTGTGTCTGCAGAAAGTTGCACAAAGATGTCTCCATCATGCATCAGTAAAATACTTTTGTCTTTGGGTTTTCCAAGGTAAATCATACTAACTGGGCTGCACAGGCAATATGGCACAGTGTGTTGTGCATTCATCACCGAGGTAATGAAAGAACAAGTAACACACCATGAAGTCATCATGGCACTTTGAAGTCAGGTGGCTGTAACAGTACTTGTTTTAATCATCATTATTTTCATATATTTACTAGTTCCGACCAGGTTTTCCACTTCCTTGAGCCAAAGATAGCAGAGATGCCACTGGTATGCTTCTGCCTTCCACACTTCTATGCTCACAATGACTACCCACGACAGCTAAAACCCACAGTTGCCTTTCTTCTGGGTTTCATTAAGTTTGTATTTATTTGCTTGGGTAATTGGTCTACCCTTAAACACTCATTAATCTGAAGTATCCTCTTGGCCATCATTTAACTTCCAGCAGTTACGTTCTTGTCCTCCTAAAATACTAAAAGTCACCCCTCAATCATTACTCAGTTGAAAAACAGAACAAACCCAAGCATCTCCAATCTCTCTTCCTTCTCCACCTGACACCATCAGAGGACAAGTAGGAGGCATGAATGGCATTCCTTCTTTCTGTATGTCCAGAGGTGTTCCCCAAATCTCCAAATCACATCTGTTGTGCTGTTCCACATCTGAGTCCTCCTCCTGGTTCATTCCATCTCAATGGCTCCTCTTCCTTTGGACACTGCACAGGAGTCCTTCTTATCACGCTTCCAATTACAAAGTGCATTTCACACTCTTCTTTTTCTCCTTTCTACCTTCTCTACTTCAACCTCTGAAGTTCATAGAAATGTATGACCCCTGTACAAACTTCCAGTTCCCATTCCACATTTCTCAGTCTTTACTTCCTAAAGCAGTCTAAATTTCAAAAATGCACATCTAGGTTGCTCAGTGCTACTCATCACTCCTGCACTTGCTTACTTTGCTACTTTTCTCACTGCAGCACATCTAGTAACTCCAGCTACTCTTTTCTCTGTGGGCAAGGTTTGTCAGCTTCTTCCTATTACCCACAGGCATCTGCAGTCTCCTATTCCTAAATTAAAATAAGAAATTGAGTTCTCTTCCTCTCACTTGTCCCCTCACCTTGTTCCCTCCAGCAAGCTGTCAACACCTCAAACTCTCAAACAGCCAAAAAAGCAAGAGATACCTATGTTCCCTGTCACACATGTAGGCGTTCCAAAATCACTCTTTATCTTACCCCCAGAGTCAGTATGTGAGACTTGTTCCCCCTCAAAAAGTTAAGCCTTCCCTTTCTTTTCCCAACTATCAAGCTTTCTGCTACTACTGTACTTAATGCAGATGTAAATACTCCTTTCCAGTGAGCTGGAATTTATGTAAAACTCTATTTTTAAGAAGTCATGTTCTTCTTGTATTGCCTGACATTACTTTCGGGTGTGATTCAGAAAGATTAATATCTTCTTCAATGTGTGGTCATGCCCTTCTACCTCTTCCTTCAATTTCTGTGCCACTTCCATCATTCTCCATGTCTCACTGACTTCTCCAAAGCCTGTCTTTTCTCTGGGCCACGCAATGAGTCACATTGCCACCCAAAGCAGAAAAAATAACACTTAAACCCCTCCAAATTCCTGTCTACAGTACTTTACAGGAAATGAATTCTTTCTAGGCAAGTATCACTTTAAGCACAAGTGATTCTCCCAATTGCAAGTATCAGTGTGTCATACCAAGAGTATCTGAGCACTTATATGGAAAATAACTGAATTTATTAATCTGAGACAGAAAATATACTGAGTAAAAGGACCACGAAGTACCTTTATGTTTGTTATTTGACAAGGAAAAAAAGAGGTACAATGGTAAGCATCATACCCATCAGTTCCATCCTTTTAACACTGAATCCATAATGGACTTAACAATTCAAACACACAAGTAATAATAGTGTACCTTTATTTTAACATGTGCACTGCACTGATGCACTAGATACAATGCCAGCAGTCTTCTCCTTGCACAAACTACTACCAATCAAGTAACTTCTATGTGGAAGCAGCATTTAGTGCAAAGAATAATTAAGAAACCTCTAACGTTAACCACATCTTGGGAACTGTTTGCATACATAGCGCAGCAATCACAGCTATTTCCCAACTGACTTGAAACACGGAAAACTGATCAGCTATAGCAGTTTGCATTTGAAAATTCTAACACAGGGACTTGTTTTCCTTTTAAAAAATCTACACTACAGCAACAAATAAATAAAGACAAACTGTGTATATATTTGCTCAGAATCAATTCAGCAACTTAAAAAATATAAATGTTCAGTGTTCGCTGAATTGCCTTATACTGCATCTATCACTTAAAAAAACTACATTAAAAAAAGTTTAAAGAATAAAAATAAATCCTCTGACTTTTTAATCAGTTGAAAAGAAAAGGTTTGCAAGTACTGCTGCCTCTCACCTATTAAGATGCAATTCAGGTCCCCTGGTTATTCTGGGAATCGTTACAGAACATCCCTGCACACCCAACAGCTCTCTGTGCTCAGGCTGCCCTGAGCTGCAACGCTAAAGGGAAGTACAAGCCTTGGTACAGCAAGCAGATCAAGTCATCCTCCAGTTTACAAGTTTCCTTGCTAAAAGCAAACCACCCCAACTTGTTGTGACTGATTCCTACATCTGTCAAGCTCACCCTGGAACACAGATGCTGTAAGCTCTGTCCCAGTGAATGCCTGTGTGCTTGACTTCACCTACATGAGCAATCACACTAAGAATCAATGGAAATATTCATGCTTGCCAAGTTATGGATACACCAAACTGTTTACAGGACACCTGCACTCATTTGCAGCTGTACAATATACTGACTGGGGTCCTGTATCATAAATGAAGAGTCACTACTAAGTTACAGGTAATAATAGCAGGTATTTTCTGGGATGCATACAACAGAGCTAAAACCCTAAGGGAAATGCAAGACACTTTTCTCCTGTTTAGAGGGAAGCTCTGCTCTTTGGGAGTATTTAGGGATGCACAAGCTTTAGGCCATGGAAGAACTGTGCCCCGTGTGTATTGGAGAATTAACTGCAACGCTTTAAAACAGTGAGACTGAAGAATGTGTCTACTGGCTCTCCAAACTGAAAATATTTTAACAATTATAGACTAAAAAAACCCCAAATTTTTGCAAGTTTTCCAGTATCTCTCTGGAATTCCACACAGGCTATTCAGATGCCATGAACAGTTTATATATGTGGGATACAATAAAATTCTTCTTTATGTATGGTTTAAGAACAGATCAAGGACAGCTTTTATTTTGTTTCCATTAACGGTATCTTAAGGGGGCAAATCAACTCTCTCCAGTAAGACTAAAAATGTTGGTAACTAGGTGTTGAATGAAAAAACATCATTATTGTTCAGGATTAGTGTTTAGGGAAATAGTGCACTTTTTATTCTACCTTAGAAAAGTACAGAAATGCACAGAATGGTTATATCCTTTCAACCTCCTTTCAAGGGGGATTTTTAAACACTGAAAAAAAAAGTTTTAGTCAATACATAGCAAATTCTTACAAAAATATAACTTTAGACAACATGAGAAACTGCTAGAGAAAAATGCTTTGTCTTTCAGAACTACAATGCAACCTCAGCTTCAACTGACTTCTACACTGCAAGTGAATCTAATTCAGCAGGAGCCTCACACAACACGGTCAGTCCGTGCCGACAAAACTAGGCCTTCCCCTGCCGAAGCCTCAAAATATTCAATACAGGTGCACTTGAGTACAGACTGCACCCACATTTCTTCATCCTCTAAAGCAACCTTTACTTCAAAAATCTGGTGCTTCCCAAAAGGTTGGAGAGAGGATGCCCACAAGAACCTCATTACACTCGAGTTCTTGCCCTTTGGTGGGATGGAAAAGCAGCTTTGATCTTCAGCTTTAAACAGTTCAGAGTGCCTCTATAACCAACTGTTAAATCTGTATCGGAATCCAAATAATCAATATGGAAGCAGCTAAAGAATTCCAGCATGTGAAAGGTAAAAGATTCTCCTCCTGCAGCAGAGATTATGATGAATGGAACTAGGGTAAATAAACAAAATTTAAAACTGGCTTTCTTCCCTTTGCAATGAAGGATTTGGGGTGTTCTCTCAATCTTTTTTCTTTTTAGTTATGCCCTTCTCTATATGGAAGCACTGCAGTATTCATTTTAAAAAAAACCTAAAGAGAACCCAAAACCAAACAAAAACCCTCTCCAACTTTAAAAAGCACCATAAATGAAAAATCTGTCGGAAAACCAAAACCAACAAAACAAACTCCATGGACCACCCTTTAGGGATGAAATGCTAAAGATGTCTTTTTTAATCAATCAGTTTTTGAAGGTCTACAAAAAAATAAAAAGGATCACATTCTAAAGGTTCAGTGCAGTCAGCAGCTATAAAGTTCTGCTGCTCATTCATCTTTAAGTTGACTTTCAAAAATAACACCCTAGCTCGTCAAAATATACATTTTCCATTTGCTTTTAAATTAAAATAATAATAAAAAAACATTTAAAGAATTCACAATCAATAGCATGAGTAAGTTTCAGGATCATCTACAGCATATAATTTAAAGGTTCAAGATGCCAATATGCAGCATGTGGCAGGCCTATATGCTCCATGCAGCAAGTACTTTTAGGATAATCTCAAATAATCTTCATGTTCAGATGTCAGTTTGTTTCTTCCAAATAGTGTAGAATACCCATCTGGAAAAAATAAGCAGTTAAGGAAAGAAAAAACAAAAAGGCAAAGTTGGTAGTAAACAGTCAAAATGGAAGCAGTTCTTTTAACTTGTACTTCAATTCTGAAATATTCTGACAGCTCATAAAGATAGGGTAGGTAAAACACTCAAAAGTGAACTCTCCCTATATTCTCTTTCTGACCAGGAGTTCAAGGATGCCTACTGCAAATCATATACATGTTGCATTAGGGCCTGACAGTTGTAAAGGCAAAAATAACCTTGTCTTCTGAAGCTATTAGGGCAAGCATCTTTATATTCTCTTTCACGTTCTTTTGTCTTAAAAATGTAGGGGCAAATCTGAGTTTCAGTGGAGAGCTGACAATAATGAAAAACAGGAGGAGCTTGCTATAGTCAGTAAGGAGTCCAGAACAGCAGCCTGCAGCACTGAACAGTACTGAGACTAGAGACAGAGAAGGAAGGCAAAACGAACACAGAACACAGGCTGTGGCAGCTTCACATGCTTCACGTATTATGAACAACCAGAACCCTGGGAAGATGCTTCCTGTCAAGAGAAACAACCACAGCAGGCATTATCCTGCAGAAACATGTTTGGGGAGATCACACGAAAGCAGTAGATACTCAAGGCAAATGCAGCCAAAAAAATCACCTTCCAGCAAATCAAAATGTACCACTTGAGCTAATGGCTTAGATTTTAAACTTTTAGCTCCTTGTATAACTTGCCTGCCACCCACAATTGAAGATATTCTGAAGGATCATTTTTAGGAATGACATGTTGCCGAAAAGTGTGTATATCCCTCCACTTGGAATATTTTTTTCTGTAACACTAATCCGTAATGATCCTCCCCAGCCTTAAAAATCAAGTTCAAGCTGTACGTTCAAGAACAGATCGATCAGGCAATATTTAAAGATCTGGATCATGCTCATCTGTATGAAGATTCCTATTTTATAAAAGAAAAGAGAAAGGAAGAAGATATAGCCTTGGCAGACCTCCCCAGCAGCATTACCCTTGCCATGAAGCTTATCCTACATCACAAACTTAGAAACACTTAAAAACATTAAACAAAATACAGCCTGATCTTGAAAGGTGCTGATCATTTCACTTGTGAATTTACGGCACCTTTAGAAAACAATTCCTGCAATTATCCTCAAAACAAAACTGTAGTAGTTCATTTACTATGAAAAAACATTAATAGTATTTTTAAACTAGAGCTGCCTTTTTGTACTTGAGTTCATTGCCTCCAAGCAAGCTAGGCTTGTTTGGTTTATTAATACACACTCTCCAGTCTTTTTCAGTCTTTAAGGATACAATTCCATGTAGGAGGGAACGCACACGGTTTCTTTTGAAAACTCCACAGGACAATAAAGCCTGCTAAGCTGTTCTTCATACAGAGTCAAGGCATCAGTCAGATTGATACAGTTTCCCTGTAGAGAAAAAAAAAGTCCCAGTCACAATCAAAGCAAAATTTCAGATGAATATATACATTTTGACATTAGGCTCCCACATACTTCAGAACCAGATACATGCTGTTCTTAATATTTAATATTTACAAAGCAAATACTGAACAGCTTGTCTTCATTCTGCCTACAGCAAACAATAATTTGTATCTTTTCAAGGAGTAAGTATGGCTGAATTATCTATATTCTCATTAGCAGAAGCAACCATTACAGCACAGCTTTCAGTTAAAACAGACCACAATGTGTTGTTTACCTATAACATCTACTTAATAAATATTTTCTTTATGATTGCTTATATTTTAGTAAACAGAATTAAAACATCCAGATTTTTGTAATTATTTAACATTGCCTAGATCTTACAATGTTTAAAGGCACTATGAAAACACCTATAGTCTCTTCATTTTAAACACTCTTCCAGAGAGCAATACGACAAAATAAATCAGATTATACAGAAGTTCTATGGCTTCAGGCTACATTTTCTTTATTTTCTGTGTATTGTGCTTCTGCAAAGGAAGCAATTCTTATGATACCTTTTTTCTCTGCTAAGATCTATGTCTTAGTTTATATAAGAACACTAATACAGTCAACTTCCAGAACTTGTCAGGTGGGGGGGTCTGTGCAGCTCCATTGAGTCATGGAATCCAGCAAGATAGCAAACTCACGAATATTACATTAGGCCCAGCCCATAGCCACGCTCCCTCCACTAATGAGCTCCAGAAGGAGTTTCCAGAACCACCCACCGCGCTGTGCCACCTCAGGAGACCTAAGGGAATGCCTTCTCAGCTGGAAAGCCAGCTTTAAACTCAACTCAGATGTGATCAGACATGGTGAACGCGCCGAACTGCACCGAGAAAACAGTGGCTCGTCTTGGTTGCCTGGGTGCTGCTCAACACGGCCGTGCTCTGGCAAGGTGGGTGGGCAGCTGCTGCGTTTGGCAGCAGGGCATGGGCCAGGGTCCGGGCAGGGGCAAGCACGGCCCCTACATTCCACCGGGCCCCAGCCACAAAACCCACCTAACTGTGGGCACAGAGGAGGAGGGACGTAGCAACTGCACTTGCCAAGCTTCAACCAGGACCAGTCCAGCAAAGGGGCCCTTCAGCCTTTCCCAGGGCAGGAGGAAGCCCTCAGGGAATGTCTGTGTGTGCCAGCAGCTGTGAGAGGTTTCCCCCATCAGCCCTGGGAGAGGGTGAGAGGTGCAGTCCCAAAAACTGTTTCTGATCAGGGCTATGGCAGCGACCAGTAACAGGCAACAGGCAGTTCTGTAGCCAGCCCTTGGGCTAGCTACAGCATGGTGTGGAGTCAGGAGCCAACAGGAGAGCTGGACCACTCTGTTACAGCACATCTGTTGTCCCGTCCCATCCCAGAGCAGCAGCTGCCACAGCCAATGATACAGCACAGCAACGCCTGGGCAGTCAATGGAAGACAGAGGGAGGTGGGACAGCAGCAGACATGGAAAGGCTGTGGCAATGCTGTCAAGACTTTCTGTTGGAAGGCTGCCTGTTCTTCCATCCCTGGAAGAGCTTTGTGTGGGCAGGCAGCAAACAGCCACATGTCTAGCGGGCAGGAAGGGAAGGCGGGTGCTTGGCCCAGCCCGACTCCCCGCCTCCCGTCACTGGGTACGCTTGCTACCCCCATGCCCTCGTACCAGGGCCTGCTGCAGGGCAACCGGAGCACTGTCACAGGGGATGTGACACAACCAAGCTGCAACACGTCCTCTGAGCTGGGTGAACAACAACACCTCGACCACGCGTCCCATTGCGCCCTGCGTCCCCGCGCAGCACCGGGGCTGCTGCCACTTCCCTCCTGTGTTGGAAGAAGCTGGTCCTGTGGCAGCTGCCTCACACTCATAATAAACTTGTACAGCCCTGATTTGGAACAGGTGCCTGGTGGGTTCTTGGGGCTTGTTTTCATTTCTTTTACGGTTTTTCAGTCTGCAAACCTGGTTACCTCTTGCGGGCCAGCATAGCACACCGGGGACAGGGCAGCACAGAGAAAGCACAGGTGCTGCCCCGTGCGTGCAGGAGGTGAGAGCTGCAGGGCCACCCTTCCCTTTGCTGCCCCAGCCACAAAGGGCACCCCAGGGGGATCTGCAGGGCCCACTGGGGTGGGGGTGAAGGCACCTCCTGCTCCCGCACAGACACACACAATGCCAGCACCCTCCTGCAGCCTGGCAGAGAACAATGCCAACCATGCAAACACCCCGAGGGCCCCCATTGCCTCCATGGCACCCACCCGTAACCACTCCAGCAGCTTCCCTGGCTCCATGGCGATGACAGCAGTTCTCCTTCCCCTTAAATGGTGCAAATGGGGGCTGCAAAGGGACTGCGAAGGGCAGGGGCAGCGGGCTTGGCTCCCGCCTGCAATGGCTCGGCATGGCACGGGTGCCTGCCACCCCCAGCAACAAAAAAGCTGGATGTAATGAAAAACTCTAGCTCCCTTATAGTCACAGATTATTCAATGTTTTAACACCTCTAACTTGAAACAGAAGTTAAGTTGTATACGATCTCAGGACCCAAAGACTTATTCAACACTTCCAGAATGTCTGCACTACCTGCGTTTCACATGTGTTGCTCTGCTAACACACTGTGAAGCTTTAAAAACCAAGAAAACAGTCCTTAAGAAAGACCCATTTTACTGTTTCCTGCTTTTTGGTGCTCCCAGATTTTTTTCAAAAAATTGATTTTCACAAAGCAAGGAACTAGCATGAGTTTGACTAACACATACCATCTATGGTCTTTAAAACAACAATTAAGTCAGAGACCAAAAAAAGAGCAGAGAACTTACTTGAAATCAGTATGTCTAAACAGCTCCATCTACATTGATTTTTCCTTGTAACAACATCAGATGATAACTAGAATCAGAGTGTAAAATGCACATTCTGACTTTGGGATTTATACTATTTTTCCTATTTTTTATTAGTAGAATTTTTTCACAATGTATTTAAAACATGACTATTTTCCAGAGGAAGCGAAAAGAGATTTTATCCTATTTATCTTCCTCTGAATTTTTTGCATCCTACTTAATGCATTTTTTGCACTGTGCTCAAGTTTTCACATGTGAAAAAACCCCTCAACTTAAAAAATCTCAACACAGTATCTCAACACTCTCCGACACACAGTCTGACTCTTGGGGCTGTCCTGTGCAGAACATGGATTTGGACTTCAATGATATTTTTGTGTCCCTTCCAAATCATTCCTATAATTCTATGCTAGTCTATGATTCTATGATCTTTTGAAAATCTTATTTTTAAGCCCTTTTTCAAGAGGACTTGCATAAACCATGTTTATTATAATTTTGATTGTATTGCACAAAGAAACATGCACTTGTTTATTTAGTAAAGGAAGATGACACTTCATATTGAATTTTTTGTAGCATTTTGGTTTGGGTATCAGAAAACAAATGAGGTTGTAACAAGGTAAGAGACTGAGCAAAACAATGAACAGACTGCTGTAGTACTCATTTAGTAACCTGTTATTATCCAGGGGATTGTGGCAGTTTTTTTGGTCCAGCCACCCTTTACCAAACATGTAATTTTGTTTCAACATCAGACTGAATGCAAAAGAAAACTAAAAACCAACCTGTGTGTAATTTGAGTTATAAATAGAAAACACTGCTAGGTAATTTCTGGACCATACCACTATTACGTAGGAAGTTGAACAGGATACACAAGAAAAAAGTATTCACAATTTCTCCGTCTGTGACTTCAGTAGTTCATCACTTCTCCCTTTTCTAGCAAGAGACAAATCACTGCAGAACCATGGAAAACGAATTACAGGAATAATCAGTATGACAATAAACAATTTTTAGTTTTCAAACCCTCAACTGCCCAACCTCCAAATTAAGATCTTGCTGTAAGGCTCAGACAAGTCACCTGGTTCTTCTATTAACCTCTTTCTCCTAGAGACACACCATGGATTTATAGTTCTGCATAGTTAATTTTTTATAATTATCTGGCTTTACTCAAGAAAAAAGTTTAGAATTGCAAAAATCAAATCTACAAAACTTGACTTATTTACATAAGAGGTTATTGAAAAAAATCATTAGCACCTTTCTTTAAGCGTGAACAGCTTTATCAAGAAAGACTACAGTGTTAATAACAATGTCAATCACACTTAGATGCTCCTGTATCACTAAAATGACACAGGGAACTAAGCCCAGAATGCAACACAGGGATCAGTCTAATGTGTTCACTTTAACTCCCCCCACAAAAGGAAAAGAGTTATGTGGTAGAGCAATATGTTGTTCTGAATAGACACCATATACTCAAACAGTAGCTAATATTGAGCACTGTTTAATAAGGTTTAAAGCTGATGACTCACCAATTACAGTTTTTCAAAGGGAAATAGGAAAATCACTTTCTTTTTTCTCCCACATCGTTCAGTCAATTTTTAACATATACAAAAACCTTACAAAGTCCTCTGCCTGCCCCCTTACTTAATCTGCATTTCACATCAAACAGTTTGGCAGGAAAGAACTGCTACCCCTTAAGAAGGATCTCTCTGACACAAAAGTATTTGAGGTAGTTTTAAAACTTTGAGATGAACTGACCTCTATTTACTACAAGACCTTGCTTAAGACTGAGGATTCCTGAACAGTTTCAAAGCCTTTGCATTCTGAGTCTGTTCAGTGCTTGCACACACTTCAACAGCTCATGCCTGTCCCCCAACACCAATTTTTTATTTCTGTAGGTCCATAGATTTAGTTATTAGGTTTCTACAGCACAAGACATACTAAAGTTATGCAGTTCTAGAGAGACAATAAAAAATTTGCTTGAAATAAGTAGTTAAAAAAAATTGGTTTGGTGACTCGCCTGGTTGTTCCAGTTAACTTTGCCCACCTATAAAGGGGATGTGTCCATCAAGGTTACAGGCTACTAAGTCCTCTATGCTTCCTCCAACCCTTAGAAAGTAAACTAGTGACTTGAAAGCAGTTTTAAGGGCCGCTTTTCCATATTTGCCAAAGCAGGGAAAAGGGTCCATTTTCCATACTTGCCCATGTCTTGCATGTCCTATGTGTCATTGCTACTGGACATCTTTGTGACCGTATAATGGAGAAGTTTAGTTTTAATTTTTAATTTAACATGGGTTTCTATTTTTGTTTTGTAATGACACGTCAGAATTGAACACGGCCATGGTTGGGTGTTATCCTTCCTCACTTCAGAGTGACTAAGATGCAGTGAGACACAGAGCATGAAGTGCCCAGCATCAAAGCTAGGCTTGAGTTTTGGATGACAGGGACACCTTTTAAGGAGGTAAAGGAGGAAAACCTGACTGGAAGTACACTGGGCAAGAGATCAATTACTTTAAAATTGTACTCTCAGTAACACAAGGAAATGAAATGTCTGTCCCTTAAAGTCTCTCAAACTGCCAAGAAATCAGAGGCTTACACAGGGCCACATATCCATTCTCCCAGGCTCCTTTCACATTGCAGTCAAGGAGAACCTTGCCCCTTCACTGGAAGTGCTAATTACAAAACCCACGCAGCAGCCAAAAAAAGGAGTCTAACTATGGAGCAATATGATGGTGGTCTGGACCTTTAGAGGGCAGGGCCACACTGTATTAGAGAGTGGCCAGGAAGAGACAGCTTGGTGAAGGGCCACATGTGCATGTGGGAGACACACGATCCCTTGAACCTGGGGTTAGTGTTGTTTACTGGAACACAAGCCCATGAGTGGTCTGAATTTCTATCCTGCCTGGGATAGATGACCCAGACCAGGAAGGAGAAAATTCCTGTTCAGAGGTATTTTTAAAGGTTCCACTTCATAAACAGGCTGAAAATGATAGCCTTCTCAAACTCTAAGGATTAGATCAACAGAACAAAAACTTAGCACAGAAAAAGGCATTTTCTTAGCTACACATAATCCCTTGACACTCAGAGAAAACCTTACAATCAGTTTCTGCATCTTCAGAGCATGCTTCCACAGCTGTTAGGACAATGCTCACATGCTTGCTTGGAAGGTACAAAATAGTGTTGGGTCAGGAAAAAAAAGGGTCACAAACATCACGCCCATACGTATACAAGTACACATTCTCACATGAAAGAAATTACTCGGGCAATCTAAAAATCATACTGGATTTTAGATGCTCCAATATTGTAAAAAACACTTAAATATGCAGAAACAAGCCATTGGGAAGGTGTATTAGAGATGAAACTGGACCTCAGGATACACTACGTTCTTACATCCTCACCAACTCCCACTTCTCCCCTCACTGTGATGGTTGGGAAACTGTACCTGGAACTGGCTCTTCTTGGAGAAGGCAACACTGAGCACCTGGCAGACACAGACCTACACTATATCATTAAACACTTCAAAGCACCAGCTTCAGAAGGAGAAGGAAGCAAGGAAATAGAGCATGACCTTTGAACCTCACAGTGGGGGGATGATTTTTAACTGTGAATTTTCACAAACAAGCTTTAAGTCTTTAACCTACAGATAGGGCTGCGAGTTGTGCAGACTAAGAGCCCTAAAGCTCACCTCTCTGTGTCCTGGTCCTACGTAGGCTGCAGTACTCAATATGGGTGATGCACAAAACAAGGACATGCAAAGCAAGGCTGCTATTCTTACAAGTAAGGATTTTTTCCCAAGTGTGATTACTATTAGTGGAGCCATTTTTCCCCAAATATACTTAAGTACAGACTTACAAGCAGCAGAGAATGACATCCATTAACTGTCCTTTGATATCTTTCCAGGGCTGAAACAAGGAAAACGTCCCTCCTGTATCCTAAAATTAGCCACATATGTTCTTTTATCCCCTAGGAACAAGTATTCTGAAAAACCTTTCACGGGCAGAATCTCTCTAAAAATGTAAATGAACTGCCAGGCAATACTGGTTACCTGCCTCCATCTACTGGTGAAAGGATATTCTGCACGAGCATTTGGAGACTCCCTTGAGAATCACCAAGGAAGGTATCCCAAGGGAACAACCAGGTGTGTTAGAATAGCATACCAATAAATACTTTTTCTTTTATCAGTCTCAAATAAATTATACCTACACAGGCATACACAGCTCTAGACCCTGCCTGCTATGTTCATGAGCAGACCAGAACATTTTCTAAAACTTGTGCAGAGCTCAGTGAAGAGCTGAAGAACATTTCCATTTATTTTTCCCAGCAGTGGCATTCAGACAGCCAGGCAGCAATACAGTACATGAAAGGCTGCCATTCTGTAAACACAATTCCACTTTTGGGTAAAGTATTTCTTGAGCATTGAAATAAATTACATCCTAACCAGATGCATACAGTTCTGTTCAAGGTGCAACTATCAGAGGACAGGCTACAAACAACAAAGGAGAGAATTTTAGTTAGTTAGTACAACATAATGCCAAGGCAGAAGAAGCAACTATAGCTACTGGCCAGTAGCCAAGAGGGCAATGACCCTGTTGCTGCCTTTCCTATGAGACATTTCCTCATCATAGCAAAGATGAGGTTCTAAAATGTAAGTGGACATTCTTCTAGTGACTCTTACTGCTTAAAATTATTTAACATCTTTTGTTTCCAACCTGATCTCCTTTTATGAACTGGTGACTCGCCTGGTTGACAATAGAAAGGCCGTGGATGTTGTGTACCTGGATTTTAATAAAGCCTTTGACAGTTTCCCATGGTAAGCCTCAGAAGAAACTGAGAGCGTGGATTGGATATGAGCATCCTGTGTTGGGTTAGGAATTGGTTGGATAGATGTGCTCAGAGAGTGTTGGTAAACGGTGCCACATCCAGCTGGCAGCCAGTCACTAGTGTAGTCCCACAGGGATCAGTGCTTGGCCTGGCACTGTTCAACATCTTTACTGATGACATGAGTGGGGGAATAGAGACCATCATTACCAAGTTTGCAGATGATACCAAGCTGGGAGCAAATGTTGAATTGCCAGAGGGTAGAAGGGCCCTTCAGAGGGACCTTGATAGGCTAGAGAAATGGACAGATTCTAATGATATGAGATTTAACAAGTCCAAATGCCGGGTTAATACAATGAGCTAAACCCCCCTAGAATAAAGGGCAAACACAGCAGAGCATTCAAAATAATTTATGAGTTCCCAGTGTGACAGTAAGCTGAGAAAGTTGGAGTATCTGAACTTCTGTCCATAGTCTAACACAATCCTTTGGGTAGCCAGCTTGAATTACGTAGTTAATTCAAAACCTAATTTAAAGTTATAAGCAACTGAATTTACATAAAGCACCCCAATAGCCTGTTCATCCTATGACCAAACTACTGCATCTTCTGAGGATGTGGTAGGTTGACCCTGCCTGCAGGCCAGGTGTCCACCAAAGGCACTGCTGAGGGATAAGGAATGGGACTGTGGTCAGTTCATCCAATGTCCCATGGTCCTTATCACATTCTTCCCCTGCTCCAGGGTCTCACTCCCACAGGAGACAGTCATCCATGAACTTCTCCAGCATGAGTCCTTCCCTCAGGCTGCCATTTTTACAGACTACTCCACTATGGGTCCCTTCCACAGGGTGCAGTCCTTCGGGAACAGGCTGCTCCAGCATGGACTCACTACAGGGCTACAAGTCCTGTCAACAAACCTGCTTCAGCATGGGCTTCCCAGGGGAACACAGCCTCCTTCAGACACCCACCTGCTCTGCCACAGAGTCCTCCAGGGGCTGCAGGTGGGTATCTGCTCCATTATGGAGCTCCATAGCCTGCCTCATGGTGATCCTCGCACGGCCTACAGGGAATCACTGCACCTGCCCTTGGTATCTGCAGGGCTGCTTCACATATTCTCCTTTCTTTCTCTGGCTACAACTGCTGCTGTGCAGCAACTTTCTCCCCTTCAGAAATCTGTTATCCCAGAGGCACCATCACTGTCACTGATGGGCTCAGCCTTGGCCAGCAGTGGGTCTGTCCATCCTGGAGCCAGCTGGCATTGGCTCTGTTGGACATGGGAGCAGCTTTTAGGGTTATTTCGTTTTTTCAGGCCCAACTGGGAAGGAGCTACAAGAACCATCAAATGGGCCATATAATGTATCAGTAGATGTACCAAAACCTGTGACAGCTGTCTGCCCCAGCATTAATTCTTTTTTCAACACACTCAGGAAGACTAAGTTTCCAGAGTACACTGCTTCTATACTCCAGCCCTTTCCCTGGTAACCAGGCAGCCACAAATCCAAATTCAAGCCACTTCCATTTTAATATTGTTTCTTTCCCATCCCACCATGTCCCACCCAAAAGAACATGTTCTGGGACTATGAAACATAATATTACAGTTTCACAATAGCTTAAACCCACTGGGGCTGGTTCAATACTGTCCATCACTTCTGTGCAGAGTTGCTGCAGAGCTGCCTTATTGCCTCCCATCAAGACAGGACAGGCAGCAGGGCTGCACCAGTCTCAACCTCCATTGGTTTCTGCTGGCACAAAACAAGTGCCCTGTCCTCTGGCTGCAGCACAGCCATCAATCCAGCCTTTAGCACAAGCTGATTCTCACAGAACTGCAAAGTCTGATGAAACCTGTCCACAGACATACACTTACATACATTCTAATAAAGCCAGCCAGTCTCACTGTGCACGTTACAAGAGATGTAGTGTCCTTTGGATATCAGTCTGTCATAAATATCTCCACTATTTAGAGAAAGAAAAGCCATTAAGATTTACAGTGTGATACAACCGTGTTAATCATAACTTTTATTTCAACCACAAGATAACGTCTCTTGCCCACAGAACCAGAGCATTTAAAAATTAAGCAGCACACTGGAATTGACAAAAACTTTATCCCAAAATTTTGCATTTCTTTATAAACCTGCACGGATTTACAGTAAACCACGACCTTTACACACCTCAGAAACCCTACACTGACAGGAAGAGAGCTCAAATGCACAAGTTTAGCTAAGCTACTTCAGAGTTTAACAAGATTATTCCAAAATGCAGTACTTAGATGCTCCACACATGAGGAGACTAGATGAGGTACGAGCATGACAGAAGAAATACAACTTCAGAGACTCAGACTTTACTCAACCATCTGCTGGCTCCTGTCACATTCCTGTACAGTTACACCCAGCTTTGTGGCATTCCAAACTCAGGATTACATTGAGCACCTTCAGTTGAAAACTATACCACAATTGTATTACCTATAAGATGGTTCCACTGTAGCAAGTATAAAAATCATGAATTATTTATCTTTAAATAGAGCTGCACTTAAAACTTCAGACACAAGGACAAAACCTTACTTATGACCACATAAAATACTTCACACAATGCCAACTATTGTAAACAGACTTATTCAAATGTTCAAAATGCATTTTGCGGAAGCCAAACCGGTGAGTTGTGTTAGGACTGGAGAACAATCAAAAAGAGAATATTTGTTCCCAAATGCCTAGTTTTCTCATCCCATTGCACCTATGTCAAATTCTTACACCTTAGTGGATGACAAATGTTCACATTTTACATTCTACAACTGCAGACATTAGCTTAAAAACAATGTATCTGTTTATAAAGTACATTTGCTTTTCTAAGAATTGCTTACAGTTACAATATTCTGTGGCATGCCTTGCTGATTCTAAATTTTATGTTTTTAAATTCAAGAAAAAAAGCACTACAAATTCAGCTGAAATAAGGAAAAAAGGAAAAGTCAGTCAGCAAAGCCTAAATTAAAGTAATTAAATGGGGAAAACCAGCTTTGCGTAGGTTTTTAGTTAGTTTTGTCATCTTTTTTTAATTGAAAAATGCAAACTGTAGTACATACAAAGCAGTACGTTACATCCAGATATCACAGGTTATTCCAAGTTTGAAGAGACTCGCAAGGATCATATCATACCTGTGTGAAGTATTTTCCATCTTGTTTCAGGACTTTCATTGAGAGGTCAAGAATCAACCGCAGAAATTCCCATGTGGAGTCTGCATAAAGAGAATGATTGGAAAACAGAACAGCACATTACTTGCTTGATCATTAATTACACACTCAAGACTTGCAAAAAAGTCACGGTTTAAAAAGCACATATTCTACTTCAAAAAAAATACAAAAAACCCAGAAAAAAGCCTTGTAAATAAACCCTAAACACAAACTATATGCAATGGAAGTGATGGTGGAAGTATTGTTGTTTTTCTTTGCAGTAATTTTCCAGAAGTTTCCAAGCAATTATTAGTGAGGAAAATTTACTGGAATAGGAACTCCAAATACTTTCTCAAGAACTACATGAGTTCATATTATCCTGGAACAAGACCACAATTTAAAAGTCCTATGCACTTCCTAACACTTCAGAAAAATTCAAAAAAGAAGAGATTTGTTACTATCACTCTTTCCCTCTCAGATTTGCTACTAAAAAAGACTAAAAAAAAAAATCAAACAAGTTTTGCAAACAAATTATTATTACGCAGCAAAGGGAGAGAAATGCTGAAAAATCTAAGGAGTTAAGAACATAAACTAGAAGATTTACCTTCTTCTGGAGATGTAGAGATTGGAACAGCTGTCAGATCATTAATTACATAATCAAACATTCTTCCTTCTTTGGCATACCTCTTCAGTACAGGAATACAGTCCTCAATTAGAACCTGTAAGAATGAAGCACTTTAGGTACTACTCAAAACACCCTAAAACTGTCCAGGTAAAAGGAACAAATGTGGAGTCACAGGAATTAAGAGGGAGAAAGTATAAAATTAAATACATGTTTTATTTTAGGTTCCATTTTCAACTTTTTAAATCATATAGGCAGAAGGAATTGCTGTAGGAATTGTAACAGTGACAACACAGGCACTCCAGGACTGAATTTCCTGGCTCCATCACTGAATGCTAGGTAATCACTGTTCCTCCTACCAAATACTCATAACAGTTAGTAATCCCCACATGAGTAAAATAAGGTATTTGCATGAAGGGCCACTGACTTGTGCAGAGTAGCGTGTGACTGCTCTGATAATTTTTTGTGCATTTTTTTAGCTCACTCCTGTAAATTAATGTCTGAGGGTATTTAAGAACCAGTAATGAAAGCAGAAAGATGTCAGATTACACCCCGGCTGATTTATAAGCTGTCAGATGCAGCACAAAGACTTTAACTGCAAGGGATGCTTGACATTTGTTGGAGGGTTTTTGCTATTATTTTTAATGTATTATCAGTGGAAAGGTAAGAGATTTTGTATGCAAATTAAAAAATAATTGTTACCTGTATATTATAAATTCAGACATTTTCAACAGTACCAAGGGGCATAAAAAAGGAAAAAAAAAATGCTTCCTAAACTTAAGTCAAGAAACTTGCATCCAAAGCTTTGCCACAGCAGCCTTCCAGGCTAGGTATATTTGAAATATCTAGTGAAAGAAAACCAAAACCTTACCTGGTAGCACTCTCCTTTCAGATTGTCTAAGACATCTCCACACGTTTTACGCATGTATTTCCTACACCCGTCAATCACCATTTGGTCAATGTTTGAAGCTTGTTAAGGCATAGATAACAGAGGCAACACTTTGTATTTCTTCAGAAACAAATTCTCAAGAAAGGTGCCATCCACAAAGGCCTCCAGATTGAGTTAGATGTTTGGGAAGGGCTTACCTTCTGTTTTCATACGTATTTTTGGTACCTCAGGTTATCATTACTGTGAAAGCCCAAAAGGCGAACTATAAGACTATTAAAAACCCCACAAAGTTAAACTAGGTTAAGGCATTAAACTACAATTATTTAAAACAATTATTAAAACTATTATTTTCAGTTTTAGCAAAGGGATCCCAAAAATTAGGATCACATTTCATACGGCTGAGTGGCTCCCATTACAAATTCTATGAACTACAGACTGGTGAAAACTTTATTTGTTGGTCATTCTGCCATCAATACAATTCATTAGTCCTGACAGTCGTATTGATTGAAGTTTTTTGCTTCTAGACATTATTTTTTTAGCTTTATTTAGAGAAACCTGTTATTAGAGAAAGCACCAGTCTGGTGACAGACATGGTCCTTTCTAGTTTTATGTAACAGCTACTCAGAGTTATAGTATTGATCAGGAACTTGAAAGCAGGTGCTACATAAAGATGCACACATATATAGTCACTGGGTCTCTGTAAGCTGACAAAGAACTCTCATTTTAGACTCTTATCTCCTAATGTAAACCGGAAACCAACAGCTAACTGTGCTGTGGTACCAGCAGAAAATCCAGACTAGAAAATGTAGAAATGAATGACTGGACATTTGTCAAAGGATATCTCTACCATAGTAACCATCTTTGGCTTCAGTTTGACTATCTCATAAAGTATACCTCCATCACCACCTCCTAGGATTAGCACTTCTTTCCCAGTGTAGTCTTCCTTTCCACTGCCCATTATGGCGTGAGTATATGCCAGGTCACTTTCTGCCAGATCTGAACAGAGGGATGAGAAAGAGTTGGACAGAAATATTACATCTTTCCTTTTTCTCATTAATTGCTGCTAATCCAAAGGTGATATAATACAGACCAAAGCAAGAGCATCTACAGGAACAATTAGTACTCAAGAGCCAGACCAAGAAAATGGGCTCCTCCTCAGAATCTTGAGCAGGATTACTCTAATTCTCAATGTGACCCCAAGCAATGGCTACGCCGACATTAGGAAGTACATACTGTGTGCCAGTGGTAGAGCAAAACTCTCAGTACTTAGTGCTTGATATCCACACTTGATACTTCAGATCAGGAAAGTTTTGCAAACCTACTGTGGATCCCAGCTAAAGAGAGCACCACAGACGCACCCCAGGGCGTCCCTGCACAGAAACAAATATAAGCACTAACACCCAGAAGCAGAAGGCCCTGAAGCATGTCTTCTTCTGGCTTGGTCAGCATTACCTTCAAAACAGAGAGTAACACCCCTAAGTTGTATCAACAGATATGAGCCACAAGGTCAAAGCCTTGTGCAGCCACACATCATGACACATCCTATCACTGCCTGGCAATCACCACTTTGTTCGCAAGTGCACAGTAACAAAATGAGACAAAGCAGTATTTTAAAATCCCATGGAAGGCAAATAAGCAGTATGTCACTTTGTATGAGGCATACTGAGACAACACTCAAAAACCCCTGCATCTTCATATTAAACTCTGAAGAAAATTTCTGGCTAGAAGTATGAAATAGCTAATTCGGTGATTTCTAATACAATTCTATCTGAATTAGAAAATACCTCACTAATGAATTCTGCAACAAGGCCTTTCAGCTGCCATCTGCACAGGCATCCCCCTGACAGTTGCAGAAAGCTAATTGAATTGTTAGAGGTATTTCTGAGGATTTCAAAAGCTATAGTTAAATGTCTTAATTACTCTGGCATTAGAATGAAATTAGGTATTCTACTCCTAGGCAGCAATATCCCTCATTTACCACAGTCAGTACTTTTCAATGTAAGAACTGAGAGATTTTACAAAGCATACTCCCTGTTACCTAGATTTTCTAGCAAACAGCAGTCTTATCCAGCTTGAAAGAACAGTGGCCCACCTTGTCCTAAGTTCACTTTTGAAAATACTAAGATCAGCAGGCACAAAGTACCACATATAAAAACCCTTAAAGGTTGGGTCACTCTGACCATTAACTTAAAAGTTCAGCTGGGCATTTTGAAGAAGAGTCAAAAGACGTTCACAACAAAGCAGCTAAATGGTTTGAGATACAGGACAGCTGTATCTCAGCAACCAGAAAATTCCCTCAGAGAATCAAGAGAACAGCAGGATTATACACACAGACACACACACCAGCTCCTATTTCTTCATATTTCTTTACAATTTCATTGTGTTTTGAAGACTGACAAAGTAGCTTGTCCTACTGCAAAGAGAAACTCTCAAGAGGTTGGACTGCCCACACACAGGAAAAACCACACATGAAAGAAAGGAGTAGAGCAAGCCCTGCTAAAGAACACCATCTTCTATTCTCCAGTGCCACTTTCCACAACAAAGACACCAACTTTGGAAAAAGAAGTCTTATTTTTTTACTCTAGATTTTATACTGGTCAGCCTTTCTGATTAGCATACTTAATATACAGGAACAGATTTACATGTACATGCATATGTAGTTTGCAGCATCAGAACCATGACTTTTAGTCACCTGAATTGCCAGAGTAGGACAGAAAACAACACTTCCAACATTTCCATGCAGAAGATCCTCAAATGAGCTACTTACTAACATCCCCACTGAGGATAAGAATGTTCCCAAACTGTTTAGAATGCAGAATTTTAATATTCTGAAAGGGTGAATCTTCATCATAAACAACTTCATCTATGTCATACTCCACCAGGCGCCCATCAGCTGTGGGCCAGTATCTGTCAATGACACCGCCTCTCAAAATGGCTGGCAACCTAGAAAGAAACAGTAAGAAAAAAAGTTATAAAACATTTGTAATGTATGTTTTTTTAAAATCCACTTTAAACATCCTGTGGATTCGTAATAATAAATAAGTAATATTTACAAGAGGGATTTAAGGAAACTTGACACATTTAACACTCTTACCTACCAGCCATATGCTAAACATAAATAACTTGCTAAGGCACAAATTATATAAATGGTACTTCTTTATGTAGAACTTCAACAATATGTATGTCAATCTCCCTCTACTAAGAGACAGAATTTACACAACATACCAGCCCCTGTAGAAGAATCAGCCCATGACCAGAAATTAAGACAATAAAAAAGCAGAATGCAGACAAAAAAACCAGGACAAACCCCTTTCAGTTTTGGTAGTTTTTTTATTCTAATGAGAAGTATTTTGGTTCAAATCAGTATTTCACCTGTAAAGACAAACTATATTTGAAATGAGAGTGAATGATCAAAGCAATTATATTAAGGCAAAATGTGCAGGCACAGAGCTCATCAGATTTCCCAGGCAAACAGGTAAAGGGCTTCTCCCAAAGGAGGCTGTAGCAGAGGAGCAGACACAGACCAGCTTCTTCTAAATCCACTAGTGATTCCCACTAAACATTTCAGAAATCCTTTCTCTCCTCCGTGAGCCGCAAGATGGCAGCACAGGGTGAGAGCAAGAGCATCGACTCACTACCTCCAAACAACGAAAAGGCAGGAAAAACTTTCCCAGCTACATTCATACTAGTGGAGCTGCATGCATGAAGCTGACACAAAAGGATGCAAAACAAACAATAAAAAACAATTAACAAAGAGAAGCAAAAAAGACAAAGGGGGCGTGTGACAAGATTCATGGCAGACACTAACTGTTCTAGGTTTGCCTCCCTATACTAAGGTAACCAAATGATCTAGATTGCTTCAGACAGAACCTGTCCTGACCCATTTTTAAGATATTCCTATCATAGGGATTCCACAAACCCCTGATTCAGTATCATGATTCAGTCTCAAAATATCCTCAGAGCGCTTCCCACATACACAAGATCGTCTCTTTTCACACTGTGGACCTTGTGAGGCTTGACTAGGCTGAAATAAAGCAAGACAACCACCTCTCTGTTTTAAATACAAATGTTAAACAGAAATAAAAATATGCAATTCAAAACACGACCACTTTACTTGTGATCTCAGATTATTTTCTCCTGTAGTACTGCTTAACTGTTTTCCCATTTGGCTTTACTGAATCTTGTGGACTTTAACTAAAAGGCAAGTGTTTGTAACTCATTTCCACGTCTGAGTATGTTCCTTCAAGCACCTTCCACCAAGTGTACACCTCTACATAGTAAGTGCTCCTTGGCTTCACGGTGTCAGTCACCACGAAGACAACATGAGCCACATCCAGCACGAATGACATTTCAGCAGCAAGCCATGAGCCATAATTTGAATCTTCAGTGCTTAATATATAGCCCTGAATATAGGCAATCCAAACTGACAGAGGGCTTGCAAAGACCCCATTGTTATCAGTTATATTATGCGAATTTGCTACAAAACATTTCTCTCTTCTTGGCAGGTCCCTGAGCATGCAGGTTTCCACAGAGGCTTTGCCAACATGCCCACAGGGAACACCACAGAGCACAGCAAAGGCAGAGCTGTGAGAGAAAGAAAGGCAGAAAATCTTGTCATGGCAGGGCCCCTCCTCCATAGGCCTGAGCTTCATTTCGGCTCAGACTCCAACCCTGTCCCTGTTCCCACCTGCCCAAGTCTTTCACCAACCCTTCACACTCAGTTTGCCCTCAGAGCTGCCACAGTGCCAAATCCCAGCCTGGCAGACACAGGGCTGGGTCTGACCCTGGTCACCATCACCAGCCCTGGTGACCACCTCCATGAGCTGTGGGATGTAGCCCATAGGGTACAGTTAATGCTCTGCCCTATTCCATTCCCAGCCCCTTCTCAGCAGTCCTGCTTCCACTTCTCCTACCATTTCATGTATCCATTGCAACAAACTTAAAAAAAACCTGCCCAGAGTAACAATACCGAAGATGAAGCTTAATCAAATGAAAAACCCCACAGCACCTTCAATTCTGCAATAAGACAATTTAAAAATAATGGGGAGGGAAAAAACATGCATAAATACATGTTCATTGCAGACAAGCCACATTCAGATGTAGAGGTACAAACTTACCGTTTCACCCTTTTTATATTACCATGAAACAGTTCTTTCATTCTTTCTTCTACTTTGTTTAGAAGCTGGAAAAAAGAGCAAACAACAGGAGGAAATCGTAGATGACCACATAATGCGAAATATCTGTTAAATCAGGCTACCTGGAAGGCAATGAAAAGTAGCACTTGCACTGAAAGGCTTTGAAGTACAATACTAGAAGCCTATGAGTAACTAGCTGGTCACCTAAGCAGAGTTACTACCAAGAATGTGCATATCATAGCAGTTGTCATCACTGCATTTAGCTGTTCTCCAAGACAACACAGCCAGAGGGGGAACATGAGAACCCTGTAAGGTTCCACTCCCGCTAAAGCAGCAACCTACTCCCCTGCAATATCCAACATCTGGAACCTTCTTATAAGGGAAAATGAAGTTCTCTTCCTCCATAAGGAAAATGATTGACTATAGAGGATCCCCATCTCTCACAACAGAAAAGTAAAAAATATCATACGCCCCCATGTTAGGCTGCAGGTTAAGCATCACTTCTCCCTCACTGCCCTGGGTACCTAAAGAAACACAAACCTTAACCAAGGCCGTTAGATCTTTACAACTTTTACATGACAGAACATAAGACTCAGTACATCCAAAAAGGGGTGTGGGGAGTCTATGTGTACAGCCATGTATATGCAACTTCAACATGTTATTATTTCTCATCTGTAGGCATTTGGGTTTGCAGTGACTAACATTTTAAAATCTTTTACCACAATATACTTCGGTCGACCTGGAGGAAATTTAGTACCATGGTTTAGACAACGGGTTGGTGTTGGGTTACACATTGGACCTGATGATCTCCAAGGTCTCTTCCAACCTTGGACAATACACAATACTCTCCCCATGCAGCTGGGTAAGCCTAGTAAGAGAAATAGGACTCATACCTGATCAACTTCCTGTCTTCCTTTCATATGATCATTGTAGCTCTGCAGATCCACCAACACTAATCCATGAGGGTGAATTCTCAAATTGGCAAAACTACAACAGAGAAAGAAAGACACTAGTGATGAATTCATTATCAAAAATCAGGGCTTAATTGAAACCAAGCCCTAAGAAGCCAACTGGACACTTTCCTCCCCCTATGTATTTCTGTCTCAGTTCCAGGGAGGTGAGGGGTACTAGTGCGAGGTGGTTTGGCTGTTTTAACACTTGAGCAACAATTCAGAGATAATTTTTAATCTGCTTTGAATGTGAAAAGTAAGTGAAAAACAATAAGCTTGCTAGAGCAAACCATGACTTTGACTGGCAAAAAGTTGCAGCAGCACACACTCATTGATGAATACAGATGCCAAGTAGACAAAACCGCTATGGTATGTTTACTACAGAAGCTTTTAAAGACCAAAGAGCAGGGCTTCACCCAACCAAGGATTAGGTAAACAAATAGCGGACCTTGGAGAACTTGTAACAAACAAGAGCTAAGGACAATGGGGAAGGACACAAGAAAATGAAAGTGCAGCAGAGACAATATCCTCTCCATTCTATGGAGTAGACAAAAAGAAACAGAAAGGCTGCAAGGCGATTACATAAAGGGAGGAAACATACCCTGAAATAAAAGAGAGCAGAAGAGAGAATGAGAACAGAACCAGCAGAGCAAAGTTTACCCAGGGACAGAAGTTTCTTAGTACAACACAGAGAAACCTCAGATAAGGCTGAATGCTCCTTTCTTCGCTTCTCTGCTCTTATCACCCTACTCAGCCTCAGAGGCAAAACACAAACCAACTCCAGCTATGACAAAAAGTTTAATGACCTCCCAACTCCCTACAACCCCCATGTTATTTTGTCCCTTGCAGGGCTCCTTCTGTTAACTGTCAGCCTCAGTATACCCACCACCTCTCCCCTGGTACTGGAAACCCTGGCCCTTAGCTGCAATCAATAGATAAAACACAGTATACTCTGTGTTGTCTGATGATTGTAATTCTTGGTCACTGTAAAACCATCCAATTATGAAACTGACTGAAGCAATTCAAGAGTAAAAACACTCTTGCTGGCTTTGGACAGCAGTGAGCTGTAGCTGTGATGGGGTTGCAGGTGGCAGAGAAACTAGTGTCACACTTTTCCATCCAGGTGAGTATAGGGAGGCTGAGGCTTTCCTCCAGACTCCAATGGAGGTCTTGCCTTCATGAGGAAAGATGTTTCTATACAACACACAGTTTGCCCCTGTACTGCCCTTTCCCCAGTGCCCACAGAAGGACAACATCTCCAAGCAATGCTCCCTCCATCCTAGAGCTTCCCCACAAGGTGTCCTCCCAACAAGGGGTTTGGGGTAGGGAACACAAAAGTCTACCACAATTTCATCTACATAATTTTCATGTAAAAAATACAATGCCTGTTTTAAAAATAAAACATCCGATGCACTTTTCGTTCATGCTTGCTTGTACTTTCATAAAACTAGTGTGGAAACAAGCTCAGTGAAGACCTTTCCTCATCCTTTCCATTAGGCAAGGAAATTGCATTTGAAAAGCAGTCCCCACAAGGCTACACTTGCACTTCTGGCAGTCCTCAGGCTTTTTGTGCTTGTATGCAAACGAGCGTTAACTACAGCAACAATTCTCTCGTGTGCCGAGTCTGGAGCGCTCCATCTTGCCATCTGAACAATAGGGAACACACCGGATGGTAACATGTGATTTCGAATTGCACAAATCAGAAAGTAACTGCTCCATACAGAGAAAAGTTTTGGATGAGTATCCTCTTTAAGTAAGGAGAACAAAAAGCAGAGAGATCAACATATTCCAAGCCAAAGTGTGTAATCTGAGTTACTTGTACTGAGGAGTAAGAAAAATCGCAATTCCACGTATTTGAGAAAGGATTTCCCAACAGCACTTCACCCAAAGAATAGACGTGGATAGTCAGACAGGTACCTACAGACTCCTCTTTACCCATAAAAGCTTTTATCTGCTGACACTAACTTTGAGTCACTATAAAAGTGAAAATAATTCAAGTATTACAAAAATACCTTGCCAGTAAAAGCATCACATGTCAAATTACTCAATGAGGAAGGAAATGAAAATCTGCTTATACTAGGAAATAAAATTTAAAATAATGTCACAACACTCCCCCATTAAAGCATACTTTTGTTTTAAAGTGTTCATCATAATTAAAGTACTTAGGGACCTTAAGGAACTAAGCAATCACATTTTCCCACTACATTATTATTCTGTTCTCTTTTTACAGAGCAAAAAAGTTACACAAACGAAACCTGTGGCAGTTCTAAACTGTTGCTGGTTCCTACCAACTGCTTCCTATTCTGCAGCCCATTTTGCACTCGGGGTAACTCCATGAATGTTTTAGCCTGAAACAAACAGCCGAGGAACGTTCATCCTGTTCCTTTAAAATATGCTGACTAGCACACAGAGTGGTTAACAAAAGACTAATACAGAAAAGAAAAAAGTAAACACAGTCACCCCTCTCCTTTCAGAATGTTAACACACTCATCATCATCTCTGTGACACACAAATTAAATTTAACTGGGTAAGTCTTGCACTGTTGTGAACAGAGAAGTCAAAGAGCAGTAGGATTACACTTCTCTAAACTAGAGTTCAGACACAGAACAGAAGTTAAAAATGGGTATGTGGACAGGACACATCAAAGCTTTTCTAAAAGACACTTTTTTACTCTAGAAACAGTGACACAGAGTTCAGGTTTTGTGGATTTTTAAAGAACTCCCTGGTGGAACATGACAAGAGGGAGCACAGATGCACAAAAGAAAAGAAAAACTCTGGTAGCTGTACACAGTGCTCACAAGCTATGATGACATTAAAGCTAGTATTTGGCAATTGGTATCTTCTCAATACTATATTTTAATGACATTTCTCCTTGCCCTGGCTTTAACAACTCTTGCTAACCTGTTGAAATATACTGGGCACTATGACTCCACACAAAGTACCCTATACATTAAAAGAAAATAATTCACATTTTTAAACCTATCTCTTGAGTGTCCAATTCGAGGCAGGTAAGTGACACTTTAGTAAAAGCATAGTGCTTACTGAGACCCTGAAAACCTTCTGGAAGTGATGTGGAAACACATCGTTCAGAAAAATGAGATTACTGGGGCCCCAGAAACTCAGACACACAGCTCCTCTCCTACATGTGCTTCTGCTCCCCAGGCAGCCTCTGGCAATGCAGAGAGAAGTGTATCCATCCCCACCACTACAGATTTTGAGTTATTCAGGTGACTCATTTCCTGCCCAGCTCTAAAGCCTTGTGTGGACAACCCCATTGGGACCCACTCTCAGCTGGACCTCCCTCAATTAAGTCCTTTGTCAGAGTAATTCCCCAAATAATTGGACCAGGTGAAGTTGTCACATACGACTTTTACTTGCTTAGCTTCGAACAGAGGAGAAGAGGGATCTGTTCCTTTGGTAATGACAACAGGAAAGCATGTCTTCATCCTCAAATCAGCTCCGGTTCGTTTCAGGATGGAAGCCCTCCATGGGGCTGTTCACGTGGGATCTTTGTCAGAGAAAGTTTTGTCACCAGCGGTGCCCACAACTCATGAGCACATAGCACAGGGCACACTGCAAGCTGTGGGAGTTATCCCTGCAGAACTTGGAGTGCAGATACTGTTCAGAAACATATTACCTACTACCTCATCTCAAACTTTTTTCCCAGGGGTTAGTACCCAGCTTGTTACATCAGCTGCACAACTTCATCTTGCAATGGCTCAGTCACCTCTGGGTGGCTAAAAACATGTTTTGTGTCCACATACTCACAAACCCCCTACTCACAGTCAGCACCAACTCCTTCCATCCTCAGAACTTATGACAAGTGACCCCCAGCCATCCTTAGAGAAAAGTGCTCATAACACACCAACCCCTCAATCCTAACTCTCTTCTGCTGCTTTTTACGAAAAGTTACTTCTGGAAATGAAGCACACTTTCAGGGGGAAAAAAAAAAAGAGGAAAAATCTGCATGCCCTGGCTAATCTCTTCTCAGCTGTGTCAGGTAATATTTTTATGCTAATTAAGAACATACGATATTTGAAGTCACCAAGATAAAAAGCAGACAAATTTGCTAGCATTAAAATAATGATCAAAACCCTCCATATGCTCATCAGTTTATTCTTACAACTCCTGAAATGTGTTTGTTTTCCAGGGTATTTTAGCCGCCCAGTCCATTAGGTTTTACTAGATAACACCTTCATTTGTTGGAGTTAACTGAAACTACAAACAAAGAAGCTACATTAAGTCAACCTTAAACAGCACATTTCTGTTAAAAACGAGTATACCATTTCTGTAACCAGAGGAAACAAAATTATGGAGCTCCCAAAACTCACAGAAAGCTCCCCTGCACATTCACTCCTCGATTCAAAGTTTAATGGAGCTGGCAAATAACTATTCTTTATTAGCTTACACTTAACACTACACCAGTAAAAAAACAGCCACTTGCAAATGAACCAACTCCTTAATATTCAGCTCTCCCATCTTCAGTTTTGAGGCAGTATCACAAACAGCAGTTCCTTATTATGTTCAGTATTCTCTCCTGGACAGCTTCTCTTAGAAGCTCAGCAGTAAAGTGGCCAGAGAGATACAGAACCACAACCCAACAAAAGAAACCATCCCCTTCTTTCCCTAAAGAAAAGCCACTAGGTCCACTTCTGCATCTTCACCGTCCCACAGCAGTTAAGAGTATTGTGAATCATCCTCTGGAGACAAAGCAGAAATGTATTTATTTGCATAGTGAAAAGTTGGACTATTCAAAGTGCCGTGCTGCTGCAAAGTACAGGGCTAATCAAAGTAAAATCCACTGGGAAATGTGCACCAAAGCTCAGCAGTTGCTGAAGCTCCTCTATTACATGGCTTGGCTCTCAGGCAATAGCAGCGTAGGGGCACGGGGGGAAGTGGGAAGAACAGGATGCTTATCCACGTGAGGACAGCTCTGAAAAGCATCTAAAAACTGACCAGAAGTAGATTTCATTAATTTATAGTTCTCCAATACATTGAATTGCCAGGCCTACACTCAGAGTAACAAGGATATCCACCCAGGGTCTGTGCTTTACCAGGGAAACTGGCAACTTGGCCAACTCTTCTGTTACTGTGAGTGCACTGCACACCAGTGGACTGGTTTGTCTCTCCCATTAATTCCTCTTCACCTCTCCTACCCAAAGAAATCAACTTGAACATCATCTTCTCCCCCTTCACAAATTCATTAGAAGTATAATCTACTACTTCAATAAGATGATGGAATTTGCAGCAACAAGGATTTCCAGTTCACAGTTTAGTACGAGAAATTAAGGTTGATATTTTAGAGGTTTTAAGGACCTTTCTCTCACAGATGCTTTCAGTTGCCAGTTCAACCACTTCCTGAAAAAGTTATACAACAAAAGACTCTCTTCCAGAAAGTTCCTGGAATATGTTAAAAGAAAAGTAAGAAAGAAAGTGTAGCTCTGGAAATTGCTCTTTTAGAAGAGTCTGCTGTCTTACAGGGAATCATCAGATGAGTTTGCAATGGGGAAACACAGTATAAAAATTCACATCTCATATCACTTTCCAACTCAAGGAAACACAGGAAAGCAAGATGAGTCCATGTAAAACATTTTTTACTATTAGACATTTTAACTTTTAATTGTTCAGAGGTTGAACATTATCAGTATCTTTTTAGGAGAATTTATTACAAGTTTAACCAAATACAGAGGAATATCAGCATCACAGCACCAAACTTCCATATTTTTTCACTGACCTCAGAAACAAAAGATTATCCAGAACTGAAATCTTGATTAAATTATTCAGGAAGCATATAAAAGCATATGTAACTAAAGATAAATAAGCAAGGCTGTAAAAAACCACGTAACAGGTCTTTCTAGGTACATCAAGTATAAAACCAAAATAATTTAGGCCAGAAAAAAAAGTCAGTGCCACATTTGAAAAATTAAGTGAAATACACTAAGCATTTCATGGAGCACAACCGGGAACAATAAACTAGATTCACATCAACCTACTCATTACCTTAATTTGGGTCCCAGGTTTGCCAGCATAGCTCTCTATACATTTTATATATAAAATACAGAGATATGGACCCAGACATAAAATATGTTCACACAGAGTAAACACAAAGACAAATTCTAGGAGGCAAAACACTCACCTAGGATATGATTTCCCTTCTAGTGATATCTGTTCTCTCTTACTACAGAGAGAACTCCAAAATCATTAGGCAGTTCTTACATGTTAGTAGTGTGGCCAGATGAACTACATGACAGAACACCCAGGAGAAGACAGACAACAAATTAAAGCTTACTTAGCTTAGCTCCAGTCCTGGAGAACAAAGCAGGCATTAGGGATAAAAAAAAAACAAAAAAAACCACCCAACCACCAAAAGAAAAAACCAAAAGCAGCAACTGCCACAACGGATGTGAAGAACAAGTAACTGAATAGCTATAAACAAAAGTAGTGCAATAAAATTATGGTAGTTCACAGGTTAATGTGTACCATAAACAACTAACCCTCACACTGCAAAGCAGCATCAGGAGATAAAGAGAATGTGGCTTTTCTTACTGGTTTGCCCCAGCAGACTCAGTTTATAAGTGTCACCAATGACACCAGCGACCCTTACCAGGCTGTTACATCAGCAGCTGCTTGAGAATTTGAAGTTTGTAATAAAGTGTTTAAACATACATACAGCAGGACAGGAACAGAAAGCTTTCATTATTCACGCGTTAAGGTTACAATAGAACACATTTAGACATAGTTTATGGCCAGAAGAATTACAAAAATATTTAACTGACTTGAGCTGTCCTGCATCTGAAGTACTAGCCCTGAGATCCAGGCACCATATATATTACACACTTCAACTGTTCTGATATCCAAACTGCAAGGTGACATAGACCAGATTATAAACAGTATTCTTTATTTCACCACTTCACATACAACAGCTTGCCATGACAACACAGAGGATCCAATACAGGGAGAGAAAAATACAGTAAGGGAGGACAGTGAGGACAATCTACAGGAAGCAAATCCACTCACCTGCCATTTTTTTTGATGTAGGTTGCTAAATAACCATGGTCTTCCCAGTTATGAACTGTTTCTGTCATTCCCTGCTCCTGAAAAATGGGCTGTAGAGCTTTAAGAACGGCATTGCAATCAGCTGCAAGATAAAGAGAGAAATAAGAATCAGTAAGGATTTTCCATTCAAGTCCCTTCTGCCTTTTTGTTAAAAGCTGAAAAATTTTTTAAAGGCTGAACAGTTTTTCCTGGTACCCCAGATTAATATTTCTTTGAGTACCATTTGAACAATCTCTTTCAAGAATCTTCTCTTCTCTCCATCCCCAGTGATGTTTCTCAGTGCATGGGGATCCAAAGAGTTTTCTTTTAAATCAGTTTTTACACCTGAGCAGTGGTGCTTATCAACTCTGTATGTAGTAAGATTATTTTTATTACGGCTACTGTTGGTCACCTACTGCATCCAGAAAAGTCCTTCCTCATACTCAATTACTTCCAACATCATTTAACACACAAACAATAATCCCAAAAAGAAACTACAGCACTGACATAAAACTTCAAAAAAAATTACTGAGCTGTAGGACAGAGAAAGCACTGAAAACTAGAGAGGACAAATCAACCTCTCCACTCTACCCTTAGAAAAACAGTCTTTTTCTAACACCCCAGGTCACAGGAGGTCCCCAGATGAAATGTTCATGATGCTATGGAAAAGATCTCTCAGAAAAATACAGAAAAAACCTCACTTGGAAATAATTGAAGTTACTCTGGCATTGATCTTCAAGAGCAAGCTGAAAACACGTTTATGAAAGTATTTGTTCAGTAAGAATACACCCATTCCAGAAGCCTCAAGTTTGCTGTACAGAGTTTTGTGGGCTTTTTCCCCCCCCACAGCATTGTTTGCTACAATTGCTTAAGATACTCCAAAGAAGTACGTACTTCAAAAGTAAGTGGCAAGTTTTGTCCATGTATTTTGGAATTGACAAGGTCAGTTAGTGAAGGATGTCAGAAAAGTTGCAGAATAGGAACAGGACTGCAGAGACTGTCACATCAGTATCAGTGAAAAGACATAACAAAATACTTATCTCCAGGCTGTCCTAGTGAGGCAAGTGTCATCATTTTTGCTTCACAAACACAGATCTAAGCCACTATGGTCATGCAATACCTCAATAATGTTACCAAGATTAAGAGTCTCTCAGAGAAATCACCTGTGCCACATTATGGAGACANCCGCACACGCAATTTACTGCGGCTCGCAGCAGCGTTTAGAGCCCTGACTCTGGCCCTGCCCCGCTCCTGTGTGCTCCACTNGTCCATGTATTTTGGAATTGACAAGGTCAGTTAGTGAAGGATGTCAGAAAAGTTGCAGAATAGGAACAGAACTGCAGAGACTGTCACATCAGTATCAGTGAAAAGACATAACAAAATACTTATCTCCAGGCTGTCCTAGTGAGGCAAGTGTCATCATTTTTGCTTCACAAACACAGATCTAAGCCACTATGGTCATGCAATACCTCAATAACGTTACCAAGATTAAGAGTCTCTCAGAGAAATCACCTGTGCCACATTATGGAGACACAGCTTATAACCAAATGTTGCAACACATTCTTCCCATTACAACTTTACTAAAGGATTAGCCCCCACGTAATTCACAGAATGTTCTGAGTTGGAAGGGATCCACAAGGATCATCAAGTCCAACTCAAACGACACCACTGCCTCCCTGGTGGGAGCCAAACCTCTTCTCCCACATGAGAGGCAGGGATACCACGGTACTAAAGTGGATTTGTTATTTTGTTTTACCCCGTGTGCCCAAAATGCAAATATGTTGGGAGCTACTACCTGTAGCAAGTTTCCAGGATGCCACCAAGTCGTACAAGTTACAAACAAACAATAAAAGTTTTATACCAAATAAATCAAAGTTCAGCTCACTATCACTGCTGTGCAACTCCACAGTTAACTAAGCTAAAAATCTGATTACTTGAAACCTATGTTTGCCCATCTGTAAACCCTGGACTCAGTTACCTCTGGATGTTTTAAACAGGCAAACTGAAGTAACAGATAAAGTGTTTCATTTTCCTCAAACACAAAATTAAGGGCCAGCCATTTCCCCCAAAGCCAAAGGTATTTAGTAAAAATGGCAAGGCTTGCTTCTAATTGCCCAAACTATCTGACCTTGATACATGTTCTGAGATACACAGTTATTTTCCTGCACCTCACTCATTAATTCCCCATGTAGCAAATTAAGGGAAAATAGAACCAATAAAACTAAACTCTATGGGACAAGAGTGAATGATTTAACTGCTGGCCCCTTCTCAGTCTGTTGCACCATTGATGAAACACCACACAGAGAGTCCACTACCACTATGAAGATTTTTCCTCTCCCCTACCTTCCTGTAAAATTCTGCATCATTTGTATCAGTAAGTTTTTTGGCTTCCTATCCAGCATCAGGTACTACTGTGACATAGGCAACAACTAAAGCCCAGAGTACACAGCTTTTGTCTGCCCAATAACCACGGTTAGAGTAGTAATAAGTGGGTCAACAATCAAGCCAACCTATTTTTCACACATCAATAATCTCTGCAGCTTTGCTCACTTTAAACTTGCAGTTTCTGACAGGCATCAGGAGTCTTCTTGGAGAATACAGGAGCAGTGACTTCAAGACAGTACATTCACAAACACTTTGTCACTCGAGACATGTGGGCCAGTCTTTCTGCTCGGCATTTGCTTCCTTCCACAGCTACTTTACCTTCTCCCTCACCTTTTCCGAAGTACATGCTCATTTCTGCCCCTTCCTTAACGTTAAACAAAATTTGTTTAATAACACATACCACACCATGAAAACAGCATGAAAACCAAGCTCAACCAGTATGCAACCAACCCCAAGACCACTTCACTTCTGCAGCTCCTGCAACACAGCAGTAAAACGGAGAGCAGACTGGAAGAACTGAAGTACTCATTCACATTTAGTCTGTTTTCAATGGCTTTAAGGATCCCTGCTAGGTGCATCTTGGCAGGTGTTGCATAAAAAAATCATCACTGGTATTTTTCTGCTGCATGAACATACAAATCCCTCACAATCTGCTCATGATTCAGCAGCAGATTTCTTTGTTAAACACCCAAGCACAAGCTTGATTAAGCTCTTCCTATTATGCTATTAACTTTAGGAAATTAAAACAACAATATGCTCTTTCATCAGGTCTCTTTTTAGTTATACCACACAAGATTTGCCTTGGAGGGATAATTAAATCTCCCAAGTGGGAGACTCCTCTATAAAAGGTCCGAGGCATATGTGGTTGCCTGAAGGCATCAGGAAGTTTCAGCAATTTCAAGTTCTCTCACCCAAATCCACTTGCCACCACCTCACTCCCAGCTCAAACATACTCTATCAAGCATCGATAAGCAAAAAGGACAATGATGATTAGAACACTAGGAATACCTTTGAATGTACATTAAAATGTTTATTCAAATGGTTATTACATTTTCTTCTAAACAGAAACAAAGGAAACCAACTCTGGTTACCAAGTATGAAATACTGTTTTAAGTATTTGATAAATATTTGGCAGAAGGAGTGAAAAATGCCCAGAGTTGCAGAGAACAAAGACCACTGTACAAGATACACATGTTTTTTAGGAGAGCTGATGCCCAGTTTAGCCAGAACGTTTCTGCAACCCAGTACATTTGAAGAGATGAGCTGCAGCAGTTGCAGACACTGGTCTGAGATTCAAGCAGCAAAGCAGCCACTGCTTGACAGTAATCTGTGAACACAGGAGCATTCCAAGTCCAGAGCTCCTGTAAGCATCTAGCCTGGCCTCAAGCACAGCATTGGCTAGTTTCACCCACATGCTCCAACACAGAGCTCAAACAATCTGCTCCTGAGCTAGACTATCTCTAAAGATATTCTCATTTAAGACATCCTCATACCAGCTGATTGACAAAATCTTACTAAGCTACAGGAACAGATGGGCTCTCATTTGAAAATACTCACCCTTTTTTCAACTCCAACATTCTTCTTACCTCGATTTTAAATCATTTACTCTAACAAGGGAGAATATAACATTACCAAAAACTACAACACATCAAAGCACTCATATATGCTTCTGCATGTCAAGCATTTTTCCCTTGGTAGTTACATTTTCAATAGAGAAACAAAAAGAAAATCAAAATTCAATTAACTGCTTCATTAAGAATACATTAAAGAGTTAGCACACGTTAGGAAACAACGCAGAATATGTTAACAATGAACAGCAACCTGAGCAGTCGTTTCAGTTCAGAGCTGGTCTAACTGCTCCAATATAATAAATCATTGCATTATGCCAGTCTGATATTCTTGCACACAGGCACCCTACCTGTCAACTCCCATTCTTCAAAAATACCACAGGAAAAGCAAACAGACAGAGACAAGGGGGAGGCTGTCAGGTGCAAGTAATGAAAGGAACACATCTGAGAGAAGAGATTCATCTCGTAGGAGCTGAGGTCTCAGGGGCAGTTCAAGAAGAGCAGCAGGAGGCTGTGCCTTCAACCTGCCACAGCAGCACACTTGACTGCTCTGGCACTGAGCCCAGAGTCACGTCAGGCCGCTCACAGCGCCTCCCTCCACCACCACTTACTGGAAATAGTCACCAGGCTTAGAGGTGTACAGGGGATCTCATTTATAGACTAACCCAAAGCATTTTTCCAGGGCCAATACTGTATCTCAATCTCAATCATGAAAGAACTGTGGAATTAGAAGTGTGTTGCAGAAATGTTTAGTGAGCAAGTTGTTCCTCAATTCTAATATCCAGAGCCAAGGAGCAGCTGTAAGCTCCTCTGTCTGTATTTTACATGTAGAACTAGATTTCCTTTAGCCATTAAAACAAAGGGAAATAATTACTTTTTTTTTAAGTGGAGAGCTAAAAGTCCCAATAATCATGGAAAGTCAATAGCCTCATTCTACTAGCTCCCCCTCTCCACTGTACACAAGAGGATGGAGCAGTACATGACCTACAGACAACTAGTTATCATTTAATCAGCAATGCTTGCATGGCAATCTTTTTCTTAAAACTTGAAAACTTAAGATTTGTACTCCTTCTGTTCTAATTAACAGGATCTGACTGCACAGACAATGAGTGTGCAGAGCACACTGGTGTTCGAAACAGACTGTCCATGGAAGTATCACTGGCTCAATTAAGAATGCCAACTATTACTTAAGAGCTGGTCCTTGTCCTTTAACGACAAAACCTCATGTCTCCCAAGAATGAAAGCACAATCCAAAGGCCCTACTTTCATTTCATGGCATCGGGTTTACAGGGGCAGCAGATGGAAATAGTCACCTACCATTCACTCACCCGTGAGAAACAGATCATCTTTCTCAGTGTGCTTACTCCATTTCCTTACATATTACACAAGGTTAGAAGATTGGGAACTCTTCAGGAAAAAAACCCATATAACCTCCTACTCTTAAGGATTTCCAGCTACATGGTGAATACAGGGAAAACCAGCTGTACTGTGTCGCAACAGCAAGTGCATGAACTTACTGGCTCATCCCTGTAATCACCACATCCAGTATGTCGCTCTGCATTCAAGTGTTTGAGAAACTACAAGCAAAACAACGATGAATCAAAATGAGCTATCAAACTATTAAAGACATCCAGCTACAAGCAGGAGAATTCACTCCTCAATCTTCCCTTGGCACTACCACCAGGGGAATTAGCTCATTTTGCCAAGATATTAGCTCAGATTGCCAGGAACACATACAAAAAACACCCACCCACATGAGATAACAAAAATCTCCGCCAAACATTAGAAACTTCCAATGCAGTATTTCTGAAAACCTCTTCCTAAACATATTATTTTTCTGCTTAAGGTGGATTCTGTGCGCATCCTTCTGGCACAGCCAGGTATGTAGTATGTGTTCAGACCAAGCTTCACGTGTTTATTTGTGCCCACTGTCTCTTGTCCTGTCATAGCGTGCCACTAAGGAAAGTTCAGCTCTATCTTCTCCAATCACCCTATCAGGTATTTTTATATATATATTAATTTTTTTTAATTGACATGATTTAAGAGTGAACTTTTTTGCTGATCACTTTTTAAGTGGGCCCAACAGCTCAGTTTTCAATCCACCTCACTTTAGATTTCTCTAACTTGTACTCCACTACTTTGTCCATGAAGATATTACTGGAAATTGTGGGAATTCCTGATGAAGGCAACATAAACAGCAATCCCTATTATTCTCCTCCATCAACCCAGTCTTCTGGTCACAGAATGCTATCAGGTGGGCCAGGCATGATCTCGACTTTGTAAATCCGTGTCAGCTATCCCACCTGGTAACAGAACTTCAGCATGCCCGAGTAATACCAGATCTCCTTGTCATTTACATCAAGCTGTTTTCATCACCTAGTACCTGAAGATCCTCTAGAAACATCAGGCAAAGTGATTAGTACCTGTCATGTCTTTCTCTCCTTCCAAGGATTTTTCTATTTAGAAGGCATGGTCAGAGAAAGGTCCCTGAAATGGGAAACACTGATGTGTCAAAGGCGGACTTCATTTCCTGTAGAAATTTGCCACACAGCCTTTACTCAGATCCTCATGAAAAACATCTCCTGTGCTGCTAATCTTCACTTTTGCAGGTGACAGTTCCTACGTGCCTGAGCAGGCAGTCATTGAGAATTTGACATCATGCGGGGGAATCAGATAATTATACAAGTATCTTCAGAGTTAACAGTTGTAAAGCATTTCAATCCTCAAAACCAGAAACCAATAACAGCAGGGAATGAGTTCATAGCAGTCCTTACTGCTAAAAATGGAAAGCTATTAATTCCTGCATTAACACCTCCTGACAAGCCCCATTTGTGCTCTGACACACAGCAGGCCAGTTCTCAGTCCAGACCTGTCAGAACTAGAGTGTGGAGACCTGCAGGGCTCGGCTGAGAACAGCCCAGCCAACAGCACAGGCCGAGCCCACACCGCTCAGGGAATAAACAGACCCATTCCTGAATTTGCAGCTGCAAAGTACCTGCAAACACACCTTTAGCCAAGGTTGATAACGCAAGTTGCAAGCTTCAGAGACATTTGAGTCTCGTTTAATCTTTATTTACATGGTCTTCACATAATAGATGATAGTCAAGGAGTCAGCAAATTTTGCTAGCATACTCTAAATCAGTAAAGAGATAAGCATATTATCTGCACGTTATCAATGTAATCAGATGTTTCAGCACTTTAGACAATCCAACACTTGACAGAACCAGTCAAATTTAGCTACAAGGCTCAGATATTCTATTCCCCCACAGCATGTTCAACTATACCCAATGTGTCTTTAAAACTACGTGCAGCCAGCTCCTGCCACAAAAGCAGAATCTGCCTCATAAGAACAAAGCCCCAGCATCTCTAGCACATCAGGCAACAAAAGCACCCACCACCGAGAGCATGAAAACAACTACAATATACCCATGTGCTCAAAGGTTTTATTGATAAGGTTTTTCATTTATCATCTCAGCAACTTCCAAGTTATTTAGTATTAGTTTAAGCCTCTCCTTCATACACGAGATGGAAAAATCGATGTTTTTCTTGAAGACTTGCAGAGTTGTTGTTAAAGTCAATGCCAGCCATCTCTTCCTGCCTTCTCCGATATTTCCACACGTAGTATGGGATGAACCATGGCTCAAGATAGAATTGCTGATTATGTGCTAAATACACCAAGCCAGCATTAACCCCAAATTGTCTTTACTAGAGCCAGATACAGGTCAGAATACATGAGCAGCTGAACTCAGGTACAGTTTTCATAGATAGAAATTCGCGTACAGATTTCAGAGACGGTAGCGAGAGATCCAATACAGCACAACCCTCCTCATCATTTACTTCTCTTAAACACTCCTCTCTCCGGGCGATCATCCCTTCAGAAGGGCATTGTTTTAATTAGTTCTTCAAGTAAGGAAAGTCAACTACAAGGCTTCGAAGGCTGCAAAACACAAAAGCTTGTCAGCTCTTTCTCCTCTTCAAACGTTTAGATCAGCACAGTGCAAAATGAGCACATAAAATAGTGGTACTGCTCTAGGAAGACCATGAAGACTTCCAGTCAAAACAAAGAAAACTGAAATATATATTTGAACTGCATGCAGTTAAACTAGTTCAACAAATTTGAGAGCCTAAGTAAAAATTTCGATACTGAAAGAGTATTTAGTACAGCAATTTAGAATATTGGATAATTAAAATTCTTTCCACACACACATTCAGAATTGAACAGTGGATCCTGCAGACAAGAAAAAAGCCACTGACAGGAATTTCAGCCCACAAAAGGTAATTCCCTTCTTTCTACCACCACAAAAATATTAATTTGAGCAAAACCAGACCATATACACACACACCACTTACCATTTTTCTAAAAAATTCAAACATTGCTTTACCTGCACTCTAACCCCAGCATCCCCACTGTGGGCTTATTCATACAGGAGTTTTGTACAAATTAGTGCCAGCCCAAGTTATCACTGCCCTCCTCCCTCCACAGCTCACTCATCTGTGCCCTAGCCCTGAATATTAACACAGCACAGCTGTGCCACTGTACCATGAATTACACAACCCCCCCAGCAATAATTCCAAACAGTTTTAACTGTCTCTAGGTTTGCTAACTTCTAATTTTCTTTTCAAAGCAACTTTCTGAAGCAAATACGAGAACACAAATCTCACAAGGCCCTCGATGTTATCTTCCTCTCACCCTTACACAAACCTGAAGACCATTAATCAGATCAACACTCAACAAGCACGAAAACTAAGCTTACATGACACATGAAGGCACGGATGGGAACACTCCCATATACAGCCAGATTTGCAACATACAGTGAACCTAAATTCAATCCTGTACAGCTATAAGGCATCAAGTATCTACATACTTTCATAATAAAGCCCTTAAACTAAGTATCTTGAAGATACTCAAATTCATAACTTCTGACTAACAAAAAGACAACCTTCTATGGCCCAATTAAGGAATGCCAGCAATCTGTGACCATTTTCATGAGCATTAAAGTAGCTTTCATGTATTTTCGGATAGGGAACACTACACAGTTTGCCTGCTAAGATTGTCTGTTTCTCTCCAGGGTCACAGATAAGAAAAATACTTCTGCTTAAAAGGGCTGAGTTCTACAGTCACTAATTTAATCAGCTCTTGAGAAGACACCAAAAGTCAGGCTGTGCCATCCAGCTACCAGGGATCCAACCCTGCTCACATTTAACTGACTATTATTTTTTAAAAATAATAGGATAACTCATTAGAAGAGTTAGTTATAAAGACAGGTAAAAGAGCCTTCTTTCGACTACCAGATTTTTGTTATACATTTCAATAAATTCTTTAGAAGTTTGAAAAAAAACCTGACAGCTTTTAGCAAAAGCACATGGCTTTATTCCGCTCACAGCCCCATTCCCAAGACACTGTTGTGTTCCCCTCTCCATCTTAAACCAACAAAAGAGGACCTGTTTCGTCCTCTTAACTCCCCAGATCCGCATTTTTATTAACCCTGCTGGCCTCTCTCAATATTTCCAACTCCCTTACCAAAGTGATGATACTAAACATCAAGAAATGCCTATCACAGTTACCACTCAAGATCCTTGCTACAAACACATTTGAATCCTAAAGAATGTACATGACATGAGCCACAGTTCAAGAGAACTAGGCTGCCTGAAGAAAACATGCCAAATAAATCAGCCAGAGAGAACAACCCACTAGAACCTACACTATCCTGCAGCATGAGCAGTTGCCAGCTAATAGCTGCACAAGTACTATTAACATCAGATAAAATCCAATCTTCCTCATGCAGAGCTGTGTCCTCTGGATCCTTTCACTGATCCCAAGACAGCCTCCCTCCTGCACTCACAGAGGGCCTCAGAAAACCGAGGATGTAGACAAGTCACACACAGCAGAGAACAAAGTAATAAACAGATCACAGAAAACTACTAACATCTCAGAAATACTGTCCCCTCCCAGAAATACATCCCACAGTCTTGATGCTCAACAGGAACACTGTAGCCTTGCAATAGCTGCTATGCTAAAAATGAGCACTGAGAAACACACACAAGTTATTTTAACCATATGTAACAATGCTCATACAAGTGAATTCTTAAACCCCACCATAACCACGTACAGTTATTGCAAGATGCACTACAATGACACAAACTACTGTACAAACTTCCTTACATAACCTAGAGTTTCGCCTTCCTACAAGCTACAGATGTCATTTTAACCCTGTGACAAGGTACCCACAACATCCTTCTCTCTAAATTAGAGAGATGCATTCAGTGGGTGGATTTGAGGTGGATGAGAAAGCAGTTGGATGGTCCTACCCAGAAGTGAGTGATCAATGGGTTAGAGACCCCAGGGATATCAGTGACAAGTGGTGTCCCTCAGGAGTTCGTATTGGAATCAGTGTTATTTAATATCATCATTGGAAGATATTAATTCATTAGGATCAAGTGCACCCTCAGTAAGTTTGCAGATGAGTGGTGTGGTTGTCACTGTGACCTGATGTCACTCAGATGACCTGGACAAAGTCTGAGAAGTGGGCCCACGGGAAGCTCATGCAGTTTAACAAGACCAAGTGCAAAGGGCTGCACCTGGGTCAGAGCAACCTCCACTATCAACACAGGCTGGGGGATGAACAGCCCAAGGGCAGCCCTGCCAAGGACTTGTGGGTGCTCTGGGTGAGAGGCTGGACATGAGCTGGCAATGTGCACTCACAGGCCAGAAACCACCTGTGTTCTGGGCTGCACCCAAAGCAGTGTGGACAGCAGGTCGAGAGAGGGGATTCTACCACTCTGCTCTGGTGAGACGCCACCTGGAATACTCTGGTCAGCTCTGAGGTCCCCAACACAGGGAAGACATTGACCTGTTGCAGTGACTTCAGAGGAGGGTCAAGATTAGAGGGATGGATCATCTGTCCTACAAGGAAAGACTGAAAAAATTGGAATTGTTCAGCCTGGAAAAGAGAAGGCTTAGACATGATGTAATTGCAGCCTTCCAGTACCTCAAGGGAACTTACAAGAAAGCTGGCGAGGGACTAATTGCAAGGGTCTGGAATGACAAGATAATGGGGAATGGCTTCAAAGAGCCACTGGGATAGATTGGCCAGAAAAGCTGTGGATGCCCCACCACTGGAGGTGGTGGAGGCCAGACTGGATGGGGCTCTGAGCAACCTGGCCTCACAGAAGGTGTTCCTGCCCATGGCTGGGGCACTGGAACTAGAAGTCCTTTAAGGTCCCGTCTAACCCAGGTCATTCTAAGATTCCATGATAAGCTGGTGACTTTAACACAGTTATGTTAATACCTACCCAAAAATACATATTTGTCAAAAAATGAGGCCACAGCTAACGTTTTGAGGAACAAGGAGCGTGCATTTATCAAGTTAAGACTCAGCCATCTCCAGAATGCAAACATAAACATGCAACAGCTTCAACTGAGATCTAGAAATAACATGTTATCCACACAAGATCTGAGGGTTCAAAGCCACACATTTCATGGCATTCCAGACCACTGAGAAGTTTTATTGTCCACATAACTTGCAATAAAAACCTCAACTAGTTGACAATGCACAATTCACCATTAAACTTCAACTCCTGTAACACAAACCACACACATAACATTCACCAATTTTTCCCATCTAGATGACTCTTCATGCTTTGGGCCACAAACACTAAATGAGAAAAATTTCTACATAAAAAGTACAAGCCAAGTTTTGAGCTGCCACAGGTGGAAGAAAGTTCATCTCACTGAAGATGCCTACTGTGCAAAGCAGAACATAAGGGAAAAAAGCCTTCCTCCCTCCACAGCAACACTTCTACAGTTGGTCCATCAACCCACCCCCCTTTTAGGGGCATCCATCTTGGCCAGAGAAACATGCAAACATTATCCTCAAAAGGAACAGGAATAGCAAAGCCTACCCAAAACCAAGGTAATATTAAAATCGTTCCTGCATTCCCTAATGTCACCTTTTTATATATCATAGAGCAGCTAACATATCTGTGGCTTATTTTCAATACGTCTAGTCCTACGTTTATCTCTGGCAACTCTCATTCTTCTTCAGAGGCCAATCACTGATGTAATTCTTGAATTCACAATAGTCCAGGGTACTACACAGGCAGAAATCATTGTGGCGCCTGGGTGGAATCGACAAATGAAATATTCACACGGATTTAGCCTCCCAATTCTGCTCATGCTAGGTAAGTCAAGGCGCAAGGACGAAAGCAGGACTAACCCATCTGCCATAAGATCACCATTAAGAGTGGCTAAGCTGCCCTATAAAAATCACACTGCAAAATGTAAACTGCCAGACTTTCACTGTGAAACACAGCACACAATCCTAAAGCACACTGTGTGGGAACAACCCCCCACTAATGCCTTGCCCTCCCTGCCCCTGGCTTTCCGAGGCGCACACGCAGCAATGCCACAAAGGCCACAGCACGCAGCAAAGCCCCTGCGCTCAGGAACATCTTTTTCAAACCAAGCTATGAACAGATTTTGTCGGTAGATGCAGACGCAGGGAACTGCCTTCACACCTCCCCGTCTCCAAAAAGAGGAGAAAAGCCGGGCCGGGGCCCCAGGAGCGGGAAGGCCACACCGAGCCCGCGGCCTTGCTCAGCACTCACCGACTCGCTCTGGCGCCCGCGGCGGCTCCCCCCCTTCCCCCGCCAAACCTTCCCCCCATCTTGGCCGCTGAGAAACGTGCTCGCCGCCGCGGTCCCCGGCCCGAACGTGCCCCCTACAGACCCCCGCGGGGTCAGCCCCTGCCTCAGCCGGCGGCTCCAGCGCCAATCGCCGGCCACA
>WEKX01028972.1:268019-293254 GCA_013390025.1 Pitta sordida
CGGCGGGCGGGGCCGGGGCGGGACGAGAGCGGCGCGGCGGGAGGGAGAGACGGAGGGAAGCGGTGGGGCTGTGTCTGTGGGTCCAACAGCCCGAGGAGGCCCTCGGGATGCAGGTCACAGCCGTGCAGCCCCCGTGAAATCCCGAAGGCACGGAGCGGTACCCGGCCCTGAGCTGCGGCATCTCCCCTGCTGCCCGAGGGGTGGCCCGCTGTCCTGCCCTGCAGAGGGACCACCGCCGGGAACTCTATAAACTTACTCAATATATGTCATTTTTTCTTCTGTGGCGGATAACTGTAAAAGAGCGTGCTGAAGGCACAAATTGCCCTAACCACGTGCAGTTATAAACCCAGAAAAAGAGTATGCAGAAGTAGTTAACTACAGGGCTGACCACAACATGGCAGAATCAATTAGGGCGGAAAAGACCTCTTGCCATCATTAAGTCCAACCAAACACTGCCTTCTCAACTAGACCATGGCATAATGCATCACATCCAGTGTTCCCTCAAACACCTCCAGGGACGGTGACTCCCATCACATGCCTGGGCAGCCGATTTCAATGTCTCATCACCCTTTCTGTCAAGAAATTCCTTCTAACGTGCATCCTAAACCTCCCCTGGCCCAGCATCGTCATTGCCCGGGAGAAGATACCAACACCCACCTGGCTACAGACTCTTTCCAGGCAGTTGTAGGGAGTGATAAAGTCACCCCTCGTCCTTCTTTTCTCCAGGCTAAAACAACCCCTGCTCTGTCAGCCACTCCTCATAGGATAGGCACTGAAACCCCTCGCAAAACAACCAGTTTTGTTGCCCTTCTCTGGACCTGCTCCAGTACCTCAATGTCCTTCCTGAATTGAGGGACCCAGAACAGGACACAGTAGTCAAGGTGTGGCCTCACCAGTGCTGAGTACAGGAGATGTTTAACTCTCAGTTACTATGTGCTTTGCCAGCTCTTAGTTCTTTTAATTTTATTGTAGGATTGAGAGCAGATTTGCACAATGCCGTGGCATCTGTGCTTTCACATGATTCCACAGTTAGATGAAGAGATTTACAACTGTTATTGTGTAATCCAACATGTTACCATTGTTATTTCTAAAACTTGCAGTCAGATTTTTTCAGGGCAAATTTACCGTATCCTTGCTTTGAATAGCTATAGTTCCACACAGGTACTCTGAGCAAAGCATTCTCTGGAGATACGCATCAGAGGAGGCACAGACATCTGCACTTCTGTAATAACTACTCTTTTGTCAGCGGGTGTTCAGTTGATGTAGCTCATGCATGTGAGGGGGTTTACTTTTTGATTAATTAGCTAAAATATAGAGCTTTGCAGATTCCCATTCAACATCTTTGATCCAATCCAGGGGATTACATAGTTCTGTTTGGGTGGTTTGTGTATCCTTGCTGCCGTTCTGTCAGGAATTCTGTATTTTTCTTAGTGCCATGCCTTTTTTTTTTAACCCAAAATCGATGCTTTCTTTGCCTGTCTTTGATCTCTCTACTGTTCTTTTTTTTCAGACATGCAGTTGCCACAAGACAGTCAGGAAAACCCCTACACTTTAAAATCTCTTAGGTCTCTCACCTTTGCTTGTGGTGGCTGCAGTGGTTTCAGTTACCTCATTCCATAAAAAAGCTTACTGGATTGATTTTTGCTCTCTTCAATGGGAGCAACACCTTGTGTTCATTTTCAGCTTATTACATTATCTTTCCATTGTGGAATAATTGGAAGACGGTAATAGCAATGTTGTCACCTAACTACCTTCAAATGTATTTGTCCATACGTGCCAGGTGCCTGGCTAAATTATGCTCTTACATACAGATAAACAGCTTGGCTGGGTTTACTGGGGGAAAAAAACCAAAACCAAACAAACCCCAACACCCAAAAACCCACAACACCCCAAATCAATATGTCATGCAAAACTTTTCCTGGCATTACTTTTGCAACTTAAGGCTGACCATTCCAGTCTGGCACTTAAAGAGAGGTAGAACCTGATCTTTTAAATTAAATTTGCTGTGGAAAAAAGAACAGTGGCCTTAGTGTGTCTTTTTTTACATGGATAAGAATTTTATGGATTAGGACTGGACTTCAGCTGAAGAGCTGAAAAGGCTAATGAATTATTTCAGAGAATAGTATGAAGTCTTTCATTCTTAAACTTTGACTTCAAGGATAGGTGTTAATTAATTAGCAATAAATTGCTTTTGCAGCTGTTCATTACGTTAGGTGGAACTGGGAAAGCTGGCAAAACAGCATGGACAAATTCAATAAAGGATGCAAAAGAAGAGCAAAAGCAAAAAAAATCATAGAAACTTTGGTAGAGCTGTAGGAAAACACTCAACAAGAGGAAGAAACTTGCAATATCAACATGTAGGAGTGAAAGTGGACAGTAAATTACATATGGTTTTACAGAAAAGCATCATAACAAAGCCCACAGAACTTCAGCCTCCATGCGAAGGGCCTCATCACTGAGGAAGGAACTACATCTAGTAGACTTTCTCTTCCACTTCTTTGGCATGACTACTCTGTACATGCCACTTAACTAGGTCATGCCTGGGATATTTTTGGGGATCTTCCTGTTAGAAAATTACACTGAAGGGAATTTTAAAAAGAGCAATTAAAATAATTAAAGTGATGAAGGCATTGATATATGAGACAAGATTAGAAGACCTGGAATATTAAAACATGTTTCACAAATACTGTGGAGTTTGGATGACATCATGTTGTTAAGATTAGCACAGACTATATAGAAAGAGATTATTCAGTGTAAGATTATCTGCATATTTTGAAGCCAGTACAGACTGCAAAAGGGGGTCCAATGGAGGAAAAAAGGCTGAGGCACTGCTGTTTGTTGAGTTAAGGAAAGCTTTGTGCTGAAAATCAAGGGCAGAGACCCTACCCTGCACAGATAGATCAGACGGATTAGATAAAAGACACTGGCTGATGGGAACAATTTTGTACCGGAAAATAGTTGGTAAAAAGGCCTTGCACGATATGCTATAGATGTGTGCAATAAATGTGTGGTTTAGTCTCCATAACTTTCTGAAAGGAGGTTGTATCCAGGTAAGTATTCGTCTCTTCTCCCAGCCAACCAGCTGGGACAAGAGGGCACAGTCTTAAGCTGCACCAGGGGAGGTTTAGGATAGACATCTGGAAGCAGTTCTTCACAGAAAGAGTGAATGGGCTGCCCAGGGAGGTGGTGGAGTCACCGTCCAAGGGCCATGGTTTAGTTGACAAGGCAGTGTTGGGTCATAGGTTGGATTCGATGATCTCCGAGGTCTTTTCCAACCAAACTGATTCTGTGATAACCTCTGTTCTTTGTACAGGACAATGAAGGGCTGAAATACCAAGTGTTTCAAGTCTCAAGGCTTTTTAAGCAGGGTGTAATAGCATTTTTAACCACAAGCTCCTAGTTAATCTCTCACTACATCCTCTTGTGTTCATTGGTTTGAAAATATAACTGCCACAATCCAAAGGTTACTTTAGGAATTAAAATCAACTTCTCACAGACAGCTGAGAAATATCCTTTAAAAAATATTTTTTCCTCATGTTTATGACCTGTTCAGAAAATCATTAACTTCAGGTACTTCTGAGTACTCCTTAGGGTGCACTGGCGTCGCTTCACAATAGCAGATGTTTTTTCCTGAATGGCTAAGGAAGTTTCTAAAGTGATGAGGTATTTAAGACAGGAGTTTACAAAGGTTGTGTTAGTCCATGTTTACGTACGTATATGTCATGGTTTTATCACTCTTGAATAATGTGGCCACCTCACAATGCTAATTGAAACCTTGAAGTCAAGCATTCCTATTTAAAACATACGCACACAGGTTCTCCCACGTTGCCCGGTTCTGTATATTCGAAGTATTGTTAAACATTAATGCATTATGATCAAATAAGCAGAATAACATGTGCAAACACGTAACCCCATCCTCTAGTGCCTGCTACAAGACATGTAGTACCAAAATGGGAAAAGTAGGGGCTGCAAACAAAAAAGGATTAGAGCTTGATGCAAACCCCTGAAAGTGCGTTCATCATCTTTGCTGTTTATGAATCTTATTGGGTACCATTTTTCCCTAGGAATTTTCATGTTTTAAACACAGGCCTAGTCTTTTAGTATTTTCTTATAATTGTTAGAAGTCATGGTAAATTTTGAGAGGTAGGAGAGGGAAGATACTTCATTCTAAAAAAGTAGTATGCATGGGAAAGGGCCTTGTAAGTTAACGGCTGTTTTAGAAATTATTTGAGGTAACAATGTGGTACCACAATTAGGATAAAACATGAAATTCACAATTTTGTAAAACATCATTATCTTATTATATAAGACAAATCTGTGTTTTCTACAGTTGAACATCTGTTTAACACAGCTAAAAAACCTGCAACAGAGTATTCTAGTGAATTTACTTCTTTAATTTTTATTTCTACTTTTGTGCCTGAGCATGTTACTGTTTACTAAAACAAACACAATTTATCTACCCCTTCTTGGACGCTTGCAATCTAATATGTAGGCTTGCTGGGGCATAGCTCTGAAGGCTTAAGGAAAAAAAAAGATAGCAAATAGTCTGTTTCAAATTAAATTTAGGCAGCGTGGTGCCTTCATCTTACTGGAAATCATGAAAAAACTCTCTAAAAACAAGCAAATTGAGTTGAACATGGAAAGAGTGGGAGATACAAAAAAATAAATCTTTACTCATCTTGTAAAGTTCTACAAAGAAAGACTCTGGAGAGTCAAATTATATCATAGGATGTAAGACTTCTCACAGAACAAGAGAACCATTTCAGGAAGTTTTAGCAAACTCAGATAAGAGTTAATTACTTAAATAAGTGCTACCATAAATTATAGCAGCTATTATACTCTGCTTTTTGAGAGCCCTCTGTTGGATTTCAGCCAGAGGGCTGCTTTTGAACCCTTGGGATTTCCTTTGGTCCAAATAGACTCCAGTCTGTTTCTTTTGGTCAGAGGTTATTTACCACAGAAGTGAGACCTCATGTCCAGTCATGCCAGGATCCTGGTCATCCTGCATACCTTCAGGGACAACATACTTACTCACTAATCAGGTTTTGGTGTTGACAAACTAACAAATCGTTTTTTATAACACTAAGAAGTAGCCACAGAAACCACTGACAGACCATTCCTTACCTTTTCCTCCCCACCAGTGTCCTCTAAATTTAGCCAAGGGTGGTATCTCTAACTTGCACATAATGGGAGGTTTGGGGTTTTTCTTAACTGCCAGAATACCACAGGCCTGACAGAGTTTCTTTATGTATTTCTCTGTAGATGTTTGACCATTCAGCAGAATTCCCCAGAATCCCAGTATTTCCTCAACCCCAAACCAAATATAAGGAAAGGCTAGATTAACACTGCTTTTCCACTCCAACCACAGTCTTGCCTGTGAACTCATCACATGATGCTGCAAAACGGGATAAAGCTTTCCCTTGACATCTGTTTCATCTCTCAGAACAATTGCATCCTATAAGCAGTCCCTTTGGGTGTTTGAAAATAGCCTCCAAGGAACCTTTTTATAACTTCTATCAGATGACCTCCGCCACTCCCTCTTCATCCCCAGTCATCATCTAATCCTGTGGGCAGCTCATCAGGTGATTCCCAGTACCACATCAGATGATCATGATCTTGGATAGCAACTAAAGGACTTTCCTGGTTTGTCCACCTTCTTTATAATGCCTGTCACATTGTTTGGGTACACCTCCTCAGGCATTGATAGGGCCTGCTAGTACTAGTTAATCTTCCTTTATGATCTAAGCTACAGATAGTAGTTCTGATAGCTGCATCAGCTTGTCAGAGGATCTTAACCACTCCCAAGTGGTGACTTACAGACACAGCTACAGGTGGTTCACAATGAAAAGGAACATAACAGAAAAAATTGGATTCTGATGCCTTGTTTCCCTGCATGCAAAGCAGAACAATGGCAAGCTTAGGTGAGGTCAGAAAACCAGTGCTGGGGGTGGTTATGTACAATGTGGTTGGGACTTTAGGATAATCCTCTCCTTGTTTCCATCAGAAATACATTAGAATCCTTTTTCTGTTACCATAAGCTGGTCTTATTTGTTTTGTTTATTTTCTGTTCTTCTATTTTGTCTCTATTTCCTAATATGTTATTACTGTCAGAAAAGCAGTAGTGCACAGGTTTCCCCAATCCAGTCAAGTTACATCTTGTCTATTGATTATAGTTTCCCATGTCATGCAGTTGATTTCAGGAAGAAGTTGACCCTAGATATCAAAACCCACACTGAACAGGCAAATCCCCTCTTTTTCATCAAAGGACACAGTTCTTTTTTCTAACTTTAGAGGTTGAAATAATGTAAAAATTAAATGACCAATAAAATCTTTAAAAACCCCCAAATGAAAACCACCTGGTCAGAGGGAGAGAATATCTTTTTATACCTAAAATTCTTTAAATTAGGGGAAAATATACACAGGTTGATAATTTGTAACCCTAGCCTCTCATAAAGTGAAGAAAAGAATATTCTTTCTGATCAAAGTGTTCAGGAAGGGAAACCCTGCCCAGAGAAGAATAGATGGTAAATTGATTAAACTTAGAATGATTAATTATTCAGGGCAGCATGAAGAGGCAGTAAAACAGATAAGAAAAGACAGACAGTGTAAAAAAAAAAAGACAATATTGTTTCTCATAAAATTGTTCCTTTTAGTTACCTTTTCTAATTCCCTTTTGAGTCATGATGCCTCAGTGTGCACTCTGTGAGAAATGCTGATAAATGATAATGTGACTTTTATTCCCATATGTGTATTATATACTGGATTCAGGGCTTCTTACAGGAAATTCTGTTGCCACTAGAGTCAAAGACAGACTTATTGCTAACTTCAGGGGAGCAAAAATTTCAGTATTTGTGTGGTGCACTACAGACAAGATTAGACTAATACTGTTTGTTACGTGGTCATTTGACTTTCCAGGTAGAATTCTATGTAACTGTATTCAAAACAAAAAACCAAGGAGAATGAACAAAATGCTTAAATGCATGTTCATAAATCATTCTAGCTACAATTAAGGTATAAACATGCCATCATAACTCTGTAAGGGGTATTGGTTTATGTTTACGAGGTCAGCTTTTTTATTATGAGATGAGGTATTACCATCTTGCTTGTCATGAGTGAACCTTTTGATTTCAAGTGCAATGCAAATTCCAAGTCAGAAAATGGTCTTTTCCTCAAAGGGATTTCGAGATTAAATAAAGGTGCCTGTCTAAATAGGCCAAGGTGTCAGTGCAGAACAGCTGTTCCACATCAGGCTCTCCTGTGAGCCCTGTACGTGAAGCTCATCTCATCTAACCTCAGATGTCTACAATCCAAAAAACTGTATTTGATCTCGTTGTCTTGACTGCATTCAAACCCAGCAGAGAGCCAGTTTTAAGATGTGATTCATTTCTCCCTGCAGTCTAAAGCAGAGCAGATAAAATGTGTTCTGCTTCTCTCTCTTGACTGTGAACAGTTCAGGTGAACTCCACATCAGTGGAGTGCTTTGCACAAATCAAATCAATTTCTTTCTGTTCAGAAATATTCTCAGCATGAAATAAGAATTTCCATGTGGGTAGTTAGAGCTATGAACACTTTTTTAAGGTTTTCTCCTTAGTGAAATTTGAGCACGTACTTCTCCATTTTCCATTGTAAATAAGAAAGAGCATGTGCTTAGGAAAGAGAGATGAGTTTTCCAGGGGAAAAAACAATACAGTAAGACAACAATGACCAACTCAGCAGGCCATGATCTGATTTTACTGGCTGTCAGATCATCTTTGAGTTCATTAAAGCCATCACAGAAAAAACTTGAAAGGACTTGTGAAAGACTGTGGTTATTCACAGCCAGTTTCTCTGAGAAGTTGTCAGGTAACACCTAAGTATAAATTTGTATGTTTTTTAAATGTATGGTAATTAAATAAGAATGTAGATTCAAGAATATAATCCAAAGTCATTAATCTATAGCTCACCTAAAAACTTTCACAATTAGAACTACAATGAAACACCAAATTTGGAGAAACATGCAAAAATGTAGTTAATCATCCAAAACCTAATAAAAATAAGAATCTTACTGATAAGGTAACATATTAAAGTATTCCAATCCGTTACCAAAACTTTACCAGATAAACTAATAGTTGTCCCTAATTACACCTAAGTGATGTTTGGAATTGACATAAAAATTTTCAACCTGAAAGAGCCTGTTGTAAATAACCAGAAAATGTATGTGTCCTTGCAACCCAGAAGTTTGGCAAGTAACATAAAACAATTGGGTATAAATACAAAAAGACCCAAATTCAACAGATGACTATAGATTTCTCTTGTGAGCAATGTATATGATATGCCACATAAACTTTCCATAGTTATTCTTTATTACTGGGTTTATTATCACAGTAATACTGAGATAAGTATATATATATATACCGAGTCTTTAATATATTCTCTGGTTAGTTAACCATTGGTTGTTTTGTTGTTTGGTTTTTGGGTTTTTTAGATTTTCTTCTTTACTCTGTTAATTTTAAACTAAAAGGACTTCTGATGAACACAAAATGGTATGTGTAGGTATTGTCAATGATCGAGCAGTTGTTCAAAAGATAACAAGTAGTTTGCTTGGAGGTTTTGGATGCAACACTTATATAATAACTATTATTGCCAGCACCATTAACTTAGAATACACAAAAATCAGAAAAGTAATCAGATAGGAATCTTTCCTATATGCAAAGTTCAAATGTAGGTGTTTTTTTCTTCCCGGCATCAAAATTCTGGAAAGTTTTCTTCAAATAGCTGAGAGGTGAAAATCTTGAAAGGGAAGATTTTCAGTTTTTCAAGGGGATTTCCAATAGAACCTGCAGCTACATTGTACTGGTAACACCTGAGTGTAATTTTCAATGGCAGGAGTTTTGCGTACCGTATTAATTTTGAATTTTAGGCTGAAAATAGTGAGAGATTTTGAAAAAGAGGAAGAATGAAAAAATTTCTTATACAAAATTCAAGTAGTAATTAATTTCCTCTGTCCAGATAAAATTAGAAGAAAAAAGCTCCCTTGATGAGAGTTATGTCAAAGCATAAACATTGAAGATGTTGGTTGCTTCAAAAGGCAAAGGTATGAGATTGTTCAGCTACGTAAAGAAAGGCTCTTCATAAAGGGTTCTGTAATGTAAGGACTTCAAATATCTTATGCAGTAACATGCAATTGTAATTTCTTTATTTTAAAGTTTATTCATTCAAGGTCTTCCTTTTGGGAGTGTATGAATCCTGAAGAAAACAAGTAGCTATTTTATTTCCTGTCACTCTTCAATCCCAAGTTTACTAGCATGGATGTGAAAACATTTTAATTTTTCAAGTAAAACTTGACAGAAAGATTGTTTTTATGACCTAAAGCAAATGGTGGATAATTTAGATTGGTCTGGCTCCTATGCTTTCAGTGTTTTTTTAGGCTTGATGCTATGCAGGGGTTAAGTTGTAAAAAGAAAAGAATGTATTGTCATACCTGCGGGGTACTAGAAATCATGGTTAGGTTTCTCTTCTGATCTAAGCAGTGATACTGTGGCATAGCCTTTGTACTCTGATGAATTCAAGCTGCTGTGTTCTGAGTCCTCACCACTTCCTGACTTCTTTTTCTGTTTTGCCCTGTTTTCAGTGGCTACATCTGTTATAATCAATGATACTGCATCTTGTTGTGGCAAAAGAGCTCAAGTTGGTGTCTTGCCAATGCCAAAAGACATTAACTCAAAAAGACATTTGAGAATGCTGAAATGAAACACTTGGATTACATTTGCTTCTTGATTCCTGTTTTAAAGCATACACTATTGTATTTCTCTTCATCACATACTCCAGCTGACACAGCCCCATGTAACAATAAACAATACTGAATTGCCAGCCTTTAACTTTTACTGTTTGCTTAGGAAGCGTGTGAGAGCGAATGAGAAAGAGTATGAATTCATGTTTTGACCAAGAAATGCTGAATAACAGATTTTGCAATAAAAATGTTTCAGGAAACAAGAAGATATATTTTCTGTGTGACAGCCACTTTTGACTATGTCGAGCAAAAGCTGTAAAACTTATTGGCTAAAGCCAATATGTCATGCAGACTTTTTGGAGTAAAATTATGCAGTTGCCTGACTCTATTCTTTCAGAAAACTCCTCCACAGATTTTATTATACTGTGACATGGTTACTCTATGTTTCTGACAGAAGGAGCCCAGGGCTCTCCTGGTGGATGGGACCAGTTGTCCTTTTTGTTATGGGCAGCTCAGCGCAGCCAGACTTGCTGTGGAGTCTATGCTGGCTGCAGCACTGCCAGAGAGTAGAAGCAGCATAGTATTCTGCTTTCCCACACACTGTGCTGCCTTGAAACTATTTAGCTGGATTAAAAGACCTGACCCTAAGAGATAAAAGCTTATCCTGTCATAAACCAGACGTGAGTAATGAAGCCAGAGTGCCTCACGCCTGTCTGAGCTGCAAACACAATACCTGCTGCAGTGCTTGCTGATGGCAGTGAAACAGGCTCCGTAGGATCACCCTGGGAAAAGCCACAAGAGAGCTGCAGGAAGAAGACAAAATGATCAGAGAAAATGGAAGTAAGCACCTAACTCTTTAAGTATTTGCTCCCCTGAAAGTAAGTTCTTGTCACCATTCCTACTGTTGAGACCTCCATGAGACCATTTCTCCAGGTTTAGACCACATTATGATTCTGCAGAGTAAACTCAAGGGACTCAAAAATGTCTTCAATTTCTTGACAAGACAGCAAGTCCATTATTACTATGCACATAGGACTGATTAGAGTGACCACTTGGCAACTAATTAGATTAATTTGATTTGCTGGAGCAAGTCCAGGGAAGGGAAATGGAGCTGGTGAAGGATGTGGAACACAAGTCCTATGAGGAGCAACTGGGGTTGTTTGGTCTTGAGAAAAGGTGTCTCAGAGTAGAGATCTTACCACTTTCTACAACTCCCTGAAAGGAGGTTGTAGTGAGGTGGGGCGGTCAGTCTCTTCTCCCAGGTAACAAGTGACAGGACAAGAGGAAGTGGCCTTGAGTTGTGCCAGGGGAGGTTTGGATTGGATATTAGGAAAAAATTCCTTCATGGAAAGGCTTGTAAGGCATTGGAACAGCCTGGCCAGGGAATTGTTGGAGTCACCATCCCTGGAAGTGTTCAAAAAACATGTGGGTAGGGGCACTGGAGGACGTGGTCCAATGTTGACATGGTGGTGCTGGGTTGATATTTGGACATAATGATCTCAAAGGTCTTTTCCAGCCTTAACGATTTTTTTATTCTGTAATTTTCCTATTGTTTTTCTTTCTCCATCATGAATAATATCAAGCTAAAAACATATTAAAAATTGCTTTCTATGTTTTGTTAAAAATAAAAATGGTACTTTTTGATGGGAAAGGTAATAGGTGATATTTCTAGCCAAATTATATGTTGTAAGTAGCACTAGCTTTAGGCTTACTTCTGCCTTTATAATAATTCATGTAGCTTAACTGTAAGGGATAGTGCATGTGTTATTGCCAGACTAGTCCCCATATGACATCCATCATGCATCATTGCCTGGATTATGTGCAGCCTGTTTGAATGCTAGCCTCAAGTAATACATTTACAGTAGATCCTTCTGTTGAGCACAACTGTTCAGAGCTCTATTTATAAACTGTTTAGGAGTTATATGTTCCTGTCCTTAAAACAAGTGTTCTCACTTCCAATGTATTAGTGAAATGCACATATTTATTCACAAATCATTCTTTAGACCAGTTTTATCTATTCTAAACCACAGCTGAATCAATGAAAGTTTCTCCCTTCATCTGGCTTTCAGTCAAGTCCACAATCACTTTCCCCTGTGTACCTTGAATGTTTAATTGGTAAACACTGCAGGAAAATATTTAACTACAAATAAAAATCCATCATTACTGCCATGTCATAAACACATAGGGAAATTCCAATTTAATTTTCTGAAATTGCTTGCTTAAAGCACTAAATATATGGGATTAAACTGACTTTGAGAGAATGCTTACTGAGAAGCAATAAGATGCTCTTGGCCCTGTGCTGCTTCTAAGGCTTTACAAAGATGCTATCATGTGGCATTTCGATCATGGCAGGAATGAACTGCAAGTTTCCTGAGCAGAGGTGGTGGGTAGGTAAAAGGTTGCTATAAAACTTTAAACCTCCCCGAAGGTCATATTGCAAGCTGCCTGAAATAACTAATGTTAAAAACATGTAATGCAATGTGCAATTGGTATAAATACAAAAAGTGCTGCCTGACTAAAAAAACCCCAGAGAATAATAAAAAACAAAACCCAAAGCAAACAAAAAACCCACCCCCAAACCCTCCAAAAGATCAGACACCTCTGAATGAAGGAGAAGCAGTGGCTATTTATAAGACCTCTTACACTCTTACACTCTTTCTGCAGTTTCAAGCCCCAGTCACCTCTCCCAGTCCCACTTTGAACATCCTGTCTGAGCAGTTCCATTCTCTCTTCTTTCTTTTTTGTGATCATCACTTAACATATTTGCTGACTGGAGGCCTCCTTCTTAAAGGCTCTCCCAATTATTTCTCCTCTGTTAACTTGGTTTTCCATTTGCTGCATGCTACTCCAGCCCTACTTCGGAATATAGCTCTTTGATACTTAATTTGTATCATTTGTATAAATTATAAACTTATATATAAGTTTATATATAGTTTATATAATTTTATATATAAAGTTTATATATAGTTTATATAAATGATAAACAATATATAGGTTATATAAATTATAAATTATATTAATTTATATAATTTATATAATTTATATTACTTAATATAGCTCTTGATACTTCACCTTATTACCTTTCATGTATCTTAGCATGTTTGCCTGCTATTTAGAAACCAGAGGAGCTTTCTCCATCTTCAGACTGCACAGTCATTTGTCCAACCTGTTCCGAATGAAGCACTGACTGTGTGTTGTCAGTGCTTGTTCCTTCTTCTTCTCCTAAACCATAATTTATTTGCTTTCAAAGTAGTCATTTGCATCTTGTCCTGCTGAGTCCTTTGTAAGATGCTCATTCCACCAGTTTCTGATTTCTCTGCTGTTTGCAACTGCTTTTTCTTGCTCTGCCTGCATTGTTGACAACTTCTTGAAAGGATTTCTTGTCCAAATGCATATACTATGTTTAAGACATAGTATCTCTTTTCTAGAAAACAGTCTTTTTAGTACACAGTACTCTCATACCATCTTTGTATGAATACCTGGAGGCTCCCCTCTCCAAAATGAATTACAGCCTCACATCACTGCACTCAGAAAAGGGAGTTTCTACACAGAGAATTTATGGACCAAATACCAAAAATAACAGGGATCAGCCAACATCAAAACATTATGGCTCTTGTTTTAAAAGGGCTGAGCCAAGAGTTTAATTCAGACTTTGTAAAACTTAGTCCGTTTTTTAAATATTTGGAATATTCGATGACTCGGGTCATCATCTCGCTGGTTCTCCAAGAAGTGAAACCAAGTGTGGGCAGATGTGAGCATTTTCTCGGCAGCTGAGCTGCCATGGTTGCTCTGTGTCACATTTAAGGTGCTGCTGATTTTGATGACAGATGTATATTGCAGTCTTTACTGTGAACTGCAATCACCCCGTAGAAACTGGTTCATGGGCACTAAACCAGACTGCTATTATTTCAGCTGTCCAGGAAACTAGTGTCATTATATGTAATAATATGGTTAGTGCCCTTACTAGGACCTGTCTTCAATTTTTCCAACCTTTTTATTTTTTCTTCCAGTGGGAAGTAAATCACAAACAGTCACAGATAAAAACACAAATGTTAGTGTGCGGTAAGCAATGGTTCTGGTGTGCAACCTGGCTGTTTTAGATTTTGTGCTCTGTTGCACTGGAAAAAAATAAATCCTTCAGATTGGGAATTTGAAAAATGTACCCAGATTCAGTAGTCACTTTACAGAATCTTGGCTGCATCTCTATATGAAGCGTGTAATGCTTATTCACTGTAAAAACCTCTTTCTCCCTAAAGCCAATTATCCTTCCATATGAATCCAGGTTTTCCCCTAACATCTCTAATGCCCCCAAGGGAAACGAAGTATGAAGCAATAGATTGTAGGAAGGTATGTAACTTGGTATATAGAAACTGCTAGCAATCCCTGGCCAGAAGTGCAGCCTTCCAAATAGTTACCACAGCTGGCAAACTGAACATAATTAAGTAGGCAGTCATAATCGTATCATCACAGTCATTTCTTTCAAAGACATGTAAAAAACCAGAAACTTTAACAAATATGTTTGCCAAATAAGTCCCCCTCTAATTCATGTCTTCCTCCTTTTGTTCCTCCTGACTGCATAGGAACAGCTTGCTGAGAAATTCTCACTTTTTAATTTACAAAACCATGTATTTACTGACAAAACAAAGGCAGGCAGCTACTAATAATCCTGTGACCTGGTTCTGGAGTTGTTGGTGAAAAGGTGGGGAAGTGAGAGAGGTTCTGGGAAAGGTGGGAGGTAGAAGAAATGAAGGTTGTGAATGGAAATCCACTTTAGTACAGTGGTGAGTGTCCCCGCCTCTCAAGCATGTCTGGGGTTCGATTCCCTGCCAGGGAGGCAGTGGTGCCAGTTAAGAGTTGGACTCGATGGTCCTTGTGCGTCCCTTCAAATTCAGAATATTCTCTGATTCTGTGATTCTGTAATTCAGTGTCAAACTGAATTGGATCCTAGAATAGCTGGGGTTGGAAGGGACCTTCTAAGATCATCTAGTCCCAGCCACAGTGTGATTGCTCCTCAGATGGCTGTCTGTGGTTGTATGTTTGTCTTTGCTGACAGAGAGGCTGAGGTGACTATCCAAATGCCTAAACCTGCTAGACTGTGAGGGATCTAGGTTGGTGTTACGCTCTGGGATGTGCTCTCGGTCTCTGTACGGGTGTTAGGTGGTGAGTTGGACTAGATGATCCTTGTGGGTCCCTTCCAACTCATAATATTCTGTGATTCTGTGATTCTGTGAATCCCCCAATTCCTCCCCTCAAAGCAGCACCGTCTTCAATCAACAAGCAGTCTTGAAAGCTTGTTACAGCCCAAATAAAAAAAAACCAAAACCTTCCAAATTCACTTTGATTGCTACATCCCTATACTTGAAGACAAAAGAACTTTTACAGCATGTCCTTGCAGAAGAACAGGGCCATGGGCTACACTACACAAGTAAGGAGCTTTGTAAAATGCACTAATTAATTATAACAAGGGAAACCCCTTGCTTCATTCTATAGGTTGAAGCAGCTGTTTTCCTACTTCAGCAGGTCCAATTCTGTCACTGCTCTTTAGGCTATGCCACCTTATTCTCTTAGTTGACCCTCCTGCACTTCACACCCCCCATACTGCGACTTCACATCTTAGTGGTGTGATTTTTTAGTGATGAAGGAGGCCCCTTTTCACAACTGTGTGTGTGTGACCTGCCGCTGCAGCAGCGGTGGTGGCAGCAGCAGCAGCGGCGGCGCAGCTGCCCGTGCTGTTCTTCTGCCAGCGGCAGTGGCTCCGCTTCGCCACCTCCCCCAGTCTCCACCACTTCCCCCCCCACCTCGGGCACAGCTGGGGCTCCGCTGCTTCACCACCCCCCTGGCACGGCCACCACTGCAACCAAGACACAGCAACACAGTGCCGAAACAGTGCCGGGGAGCCGTCTGCAGGTGTGGGGCAAATTTGCATATTAATGAGCTGCCATTTAAGGCGAAAGTCGGGCTTCACAGAACCCAATTAAGACTGCAGGTCCCCGATATAGGAGACCCAACTGCATTAGTTTTAACAGTTGATAGTCCCCTCCACATAGGGGCAGGATGCTTCCCATTAACATCAGTGTACCCAGATCATGTCTGTGGTGACTGAGGATGGAAGAAAGGAATCCTTTGTATTTTTATATTGATAATGGCCTTATTACTCATGCATAATTTGGCTCTGCTTTCATGTGCATATTCTATTCAGGGCTTACTCCATGTACTCCATTTGATTTGGTCCTACAGTTTACTTGTATCATGTTTAATTGTCTGAAAGAGTGTTAGAATTCATAGGACAGCATTCCAAAGCCTGGGATGCACCAGCAGAAATTTCTAATTTCAGATGCCCAACTGACTAATAATTTAAGCTGTTATGAAGGCAGATGACTTTCCTTATGGCTAGCCAACAGCAAGCTTTTATCAGCACTGAAAGTCATACCACAAGGTCAAACATTCGGAGCAGTTGAAGAGACAGCCCATTTTAAATCTCCTTTGTTCCAAAGCTTCCACTGCCAAAGCCATACACTTCCTAGACTTCAGAGAAAGTTAAAGTTCTTTTAAACATTGAGAAGGTATTTCAGCAAATACTGTAGAAAAGCAGAATAGCTACTCAAATATGAAAACACTTTTATTCTTTAAAATAATAGTAGTTTTTTTCCCCCAAAGCTTAAAATTGACTGCATCTCTTTAACATTCCTCTCCAGCAAGAAAACGCCTCATTCTTACATCCCCACAGGCTCTTAAGGGCCCTGGATTAAAAAATCCCAACAACCAAGACACAGTTTAAAACATTCCTAGAAACATTGTGGCTTTTTCCTGGAGATTTTAAGTAGGTCCTGGCCTACTTAAGCCAGGCTCTGGCCAAGAACTCAGACTCACCTATAGTTTACATAAACTGTTTGTTAAGTGGTTTATGAAACAGACACTGGATTGTATCCGAGCTGTTTTCCATCTGCTGTATCCTGCTCCCACTGCTGCACACAGTGTTTTCAAAACCACAACTAACCCCTACTGCATTTTGTGGGATGCTGGATTTAAAAATTCCACAGTGAGCCCAAGTGCTTAACTGAGCCTCTCAGGCAAGAGGAAGTGCGCATGTCATAGACAGACTCCAGTCTGGACATTGTGCATGACCCGGGCTGGGCATGTGCAGAAGACTTCAGGGCTGTTTTGAGGAAAAATCCAAACTAGTTCTGGAGGCCTGCTGACCTCAGGGTAAGCAAGGTCCTAAAGACAGAGCTTAGTGAGCTCCACTGGCCTAAGTCCCTCCTTAGGACAGGTCTCTTTCTCAGGCTGGCCCTGACGGGCTGCTGCAGGTCACTCAGGGAAGGTGTAGCAGAGCCGGATGGATCTGTCCTGCTGGGTGGTCTCACATCCCAAGCCCATGCAGAGCTGCTGAACCATTTCTCTTCACTGTAGGTTTTGATTTATGGATCAGACTGTGCCTCTGCAGTTTCATTCATTGCAACTATGGCCTGTATGTTTCACAGCTTTTGAAGGCCACCAACAGTCATTATTTTTACTTAAAACTGATGCTAATACAGGCCAGTGGAAATTAATCAAGTGCTTACCAAATTAATATCTGTGTGTATACACAAACCCCTGGCAGAAGAAAAGAGGTTTATTTTGCCTTTCAAATCATCTTTTTGAACTAGAAGAGTGCCTCCATTTAATGGGTGCACTTCTTTTCTAATTTATGTACTTACTTTTAATTAAGAAGAAAAATAATTATTTTTTAAACCTGCACAAGCATTCATTTTCTGGACTATTTTTTCTTTTTCATTACAATATGACAGGTTGGGTTTCATGACACCTTAATCAGCTACATTCGCTATCTAGATTGTATTTTCCATGTTATTATGATGAACTAAGTTCACCAAACCTAGACTCTTGGTTTGCTGAACCCTAATGTCTTCAGGTACATTGTACAGCTATAAATATTCATGCAAATCAACTGCATTGCACTCACTTTTGACTTGGTACAGAGCACAAGAAACAAACTGAAGAATCACGTATATGAGAACAGAGTGATTGATCATGTTTAGCATCACATTTAGAATCACTTTGTTAAATGACAGTAACATTTTAACAGTAACAAAGTAAAAATTTGTAAATTTTTACACCATCATTGGCACATGCTAAAAGTGAACCCCTCTGTTTTCCTGTAAGTGAAATTGAGATGTTCTCTTCAGAACTGCTTTTGGTATTTTCATCTAAAGAAAAAGTGAACAATAGGTTTCTGCATTTGATTTGCATATCATACCATTTGATAATATGCTGAATTTTTCACAACTATGACAGTAATATTTAGTTAGGTTAACTACTGAAGTGACCTCCTTAGAAGTAACTTTGAATGTAAATGCTGGAAAATAACCAGAGCCTTCATACATGACAAAACACTCATTTGCACTGGTTCAGTAAATGAAACAGAGAATATTGGTTTTAAAAATCATTCTATACAAGCCTTGGTTTACTCATTTTTTTCCTTCTGCTCTGCAGCACACTGAGCACTGCAAGTGCCTCACAGAACATTTCCAGGGAATAAATTCAATTATCTAACAAAGAGGATTAAACAGTCAAAGCGAAGGAAAAAAAGAAGAAGTTTGTTGGTATTACCAGTGGTAAGTATCCAGGAATTTGTGCTTTAAAATGCACGGTTGTAATCTGTTGATTTTGCAGTGATGGGAGAGATACAGGTGGTTTGGCCAAGTTTCTGCTTGTTATTGAAACAGCCGCAGGAATGAAAACAAAGCCAAGGGGCAAAACATTATAAAAAATGGATTGATTAACTTTTCTTAATAATTGCATCTGTAAGGTCAACTCATGCTGAAGGGGGAATGTGGAAACAGAAGGAGAAAAGTTCTGACTCTGCATGCATATTAACTAAAAGTCAGATTAGTCCCAGGCCTCAAACAGGGACAGGGATACAACTCTGGAGTCTAAACACCCTGAACAGCTATCTGCAAGGAGAGGCTTTTAATGACTTTTTGATCCTACTCAATGGGGTGTTTCTACCCATGATGGAAGTTTGTTAGTTCGTTGCAGGTCAGCCCTATAAATGCTTTAAATGCTTGAGGGGAAAAAAAAGGTAGTAAAAATGCTTATCGTGGAGTTATTCATGATTCTGTAAATGAGCAACCTACCTCTCCCTGTCACACTCCTTCCCTGATTTTATTCCATTCCTAACGGTAAGTTTCAGCATTTCTTTTCCCCTACAAGGAAAAAATACATAATTGTGGTAGTTGGCCAGGATTATCACAGTCCCCTCACAAAGCTTTGTCTCCTCCACTTGGTGACTCCACAGCTAGAGACAGATGGAATTTTCCTCCTAAGCCTTCCTTTTTCTGCTGTAGGTAAGGCAGCATCTCTCGTTTCTGCTGCTCCCAGGCCTAAGGTCCAGCAGGAGGAGAATGCATGTATTCTGCTACCCTGACTTTTATAAAACACCCTCTCTCACTCTACTATGCAGAAGCAGAAAAGCTTAGATGTATTTTCACATCAAAAAAACTCACTCAGAAAGCCTCATATTCTACTGTAATCCACAAGTCAAAAAGAAAAGAAAATGCAAGGAAAGGAGTCAGTGGGACTTGATTTGTTGCCCACATACAAGCATCTGGTGTGATTCAAAATGCCCTCAGGTACCCATCCCAGTATCCAGCGGCTGGTCCAGAATGTCTTTGATCTGCAATAGGGCCTCCCCCACATCTGCCAACACCATGTGTAGGTCCTAGAAAGTCTAAGACTAATCCACGAGGAGACAAAAGGAGACAAGTTGCAAAATGTTGTTTCAAGTCAGGTTATTGGACTAAGAGCACCTTAGGATATCTCCGACCACACCAGATGCCTGCATGGGTAACTGCATCAAATTCTGCTGGCTTAGAGAAATTCACACTTAAAAAAATAAAAAAATATTTTAATAGTAATCTTCACAGGGTTATGAAGAGGGGGAAAAAATAGGAACCTTTTTTATACAATTGCAAGTAAAAAGGATGACATTAAACCACAAAAACGGTATTTCTTTTTAGTTTGAAAGATTCCTTTGAGGGGAAATGAAAAAGGATGTAGAACCCTGTGTTTTCAAGACTGCCAGAAGTGGCAGTTACATAGCATTCAGCCAGTAATACACAGTCAACCCTCTCCACTTTGCACCTCCCAGAGACAGTGGCTTCAACTCTTCGTGTCGTGATTTTTCTGTGATTAAGGCGGTCTGTTTCGTGACTGTGCACACGCGGCCTGACACTCATGAATATTCAAAGTGGGCACACATGAACATGCAAATCCCACCCCCCCACCACCCACCACTGCACGGCCCTCTAGCACACTGCTCTGCCGGCACGCACCAGCTCGGGTTCACTGATAACAGCACCCTGGCGCAGCTGCTCCTGGGCACACCAGTGCCACAGAAGAGACAGTGGAGCCCGTGGGACACTGCGCCTCTCCCATTGGGAGAGGGTTCCGCCCCACCACCTGTGCCCGGACCGAAAGGGGCTGCACACAGCCTGACCAGGGAGCGCTGCCTGAGAAGGAGCAGGTTCCGGCGTGACGCTGCCCCTATCCCATTGGGAGGGGGTTCTACCCTGCCTCAGACCCAGCCACTGGGACGAGAACTTGTCCCTGCTGCTCACCCCCAGTGAATTTAAAGGAAAATGTAAACAAAATTCAGTAGAGAAGCACTGGGTCAGGGATGCTGCTGGAGCAGAATAATGGTTGAGTAGGACCTGCGACAGGTCTTACAGTTCTAGATTTGAGCCAACACAGATAGTCTTGCATTGCTGAGAGTCGAATCAGCTATCAAAAAGCCAGATGCATTCCAGCTTAATCGCCTATTTGTCATGTGGGCTTTTCTACAAAGCTTTTGCTTTTACTGTACACATTAGCAGAGGCTTTGTTTTGTCTGTTTGCTTGGTTTTTTGAAAACAGGAGTTTGAAGTTCACGTAGTTTGTAAGCTCAATTTCTGGAAGTATGCTCACTCTAGGCTTGACTGTACCTAAATACGTACATTTAGTGCCAGAGTCAAACATGGATTTAAACTCTGCTAGTCTGACCCCTGCATGCTGTGTCCTGCAGCCTGCAAAATTCCTGGGGAATAGAGCATGTCCTCAGCACCTCTCCCCAGCGCCGGGATGCTGCTCTGCCAGTGCGCCATTGGCAGTGTTAGCCTGGTGACAAGGCAGCCACTGGGACGCTGCTCTTGCATGTATAAGTGCTGGCAGAGCTCTGCATGGCCGGCCCCAGTCGCTGCTGTGCCATGCCAGGCATGTCCCCCGGTAGGGGACACGGTGGGCAGAGCTCAGAAGTCCATACAGCCCTGCAGTGCGCCTCCACCCACTACGGCTGCCACCTGGGGCAGAGGAGGCCCACTTCACTCCCCCANTATTCTGTGATTCTGTGATTCTGTGATTCTGTGATCTCCATCCTCATTCGTGGCTTAGATGGGTTCTGCATCACTGGTTCCTCTCTTTTTAGTCCATAGGTTTTCACCATGGTCGGTCCAATTCACGAGCAGCAGCGGGATGCCTGGAAGAACATTTCTGCCCCTTCTCTCATGGGCCTGGATGGGCCTTCGATCTCTCAGCCTCCCGACGCAGGTTCTGAACTGGCCCCTACATCTTGCTACTAAATTATTTTTTCTTCTCTCCCAAGTATGTTATTCACAGAGACGTCTCTATCTCTATAACCTTGAATGCCATGGCAGTGACTGAGCTGAGAGCTGAGCTGTTAACCCCTTCGCTGCCAGAGCAGCAAAAAACCCCTAAACCATAACAGTGACCGGGGACAAATTTGCATATTAATGAGCTGCCACTCAATGCTGATGAGAGGCTGCACGGGATGAGGGGTGGGGGTGATCAAGACCTGTGGTACCGTGATATTCAGCGGCTGACTGTACTTGCAAAAAGCTAAAAAGAGGTAGAATTAATCATAAATTAGAGACACACATAATTTGTAAGAACATCCGATTTTATTTCAACATCAGAGCCTTAAAAGTATGTAACTAAACATAAAAATTGTGTGTCTGGTACTTTGTCCTTATAAATGTTGTGGATTCTTTCAGCTTACTACCACAAGATTAGAATTTAACCTTAAATTGTATTTCATTGGGTAGTTCCCATTAAAAAAATTCATAAAATGTCTTCAAAAATATTGTGACTTCAATGCATACAGAACTACTGAAGGTGTTTGGAAGTGTTTCTGCTTGGTGGTTCAAACTGGGATGATGAGAGGAAGAATTATATTAAGCTTTTTTTATAAAGTTAACAGCAATAAGACTCATATACAGTATTTAAGTCTTATCCTGAAATTATGTTAGTTATTAAGGCAACATTCCTCAAGACTACATTAGGATAGCATTGAGGTTTTTTCCAAACTATAGAACATACATAATCAGAGTAAGGGATAGTATTTTCAAAATCAACTGAAAAACATCAGAACTCTCGTAGAAGCTTAAATGCCTCAGCAAAAAAATATGATATTGTCTCTACCTTTAATGTGGTATGAGAAAAATAAAAGCCATCGTAAAAAAAAAACACTCTCATGCAAGTTTTCAGAAAATTGCAAAAACTGCATGGTGACATCTCTGGGAAATGCTACCAATGGGTCTGATCTGTGCTTTGTGCCCATTTCTCATGGTGATCTTTTATCTGGGAACAAAGCCACGATTGCTGGAACAGGTCTGCTTGCATAAAGTAACAGCTTATCCAATAAACAACAAAGGACAATCTAGTTCTCAGTACAGATAACCTGGCTGAATGCAGATGAGCTTGCTCAAGAAACAGAGCTGTAACGCTTCATTCTCAGCTGAAGCTGAAGTCCCTGGTTAGGCTGTGCTAAGGCAGCCCCACATACCATCTGGATACTGAAAGGAACTTGTTCAGAACTAGGCAGGATATGTGCCCAGCTCTAGGCTAGCCTGTAGACAGAAATCAAAGGCTATGATACACAACATCACCTTCATCTCATTTGGAGCTCTGACATTTTAAGTTCTTCACACAGGACTGGCCAGAGGAGTGGTTTCACTTACCTTGACTATGGCATACTTTGTCAAATACAGTAATAGCTCTCATATTCGCGCCTACTGATTTGCGTCTTAACGGGTTCATGGAATATTTCTCCGTGAATAATAATTGGCTATTTGCTGAACATGCCCCCACAGGGTGTGGCGGGGTGGCACCTCTCGCTCACTGGGCACAGCCACAGTTCACTCCCGTATGAGTGTTGTATGGCAGGGAAGGCTTATAACTCCGGTATATACTCCTGCCGCACTGCCCGTGCTAGGAGCGGGGTGTCCTGCCCCTTCTCTCCCTGGGTGTCCTGTCTACAGCGGGGGGAGGCAATGCCAATAAGTATGCTAACTGCAGTGGAATCCAAGCACAAAGCCCTCTGTGTCCCCAGGACCTGCGTGCCTGGTGCCGGTGCACCTGGTGATACACAGTGAAAGCGCTACCACAGTGCTGCGGCCACTTCCACAAGGACTGCAACATCAGCTAGCCTCCCCTTCCCCTATGTGTGCCAGGACAGGAATGTCCCGCTGCCACTTCTCTTCCCACGTGTCCTGGGATGAGGTGCTCTCAAGCGATTGTCCCTGCCAGCACCTTTCCAGGGGGTGCCTGCAGAGTGCAAGCAATGACTGCTGAGCCCCTGTCCCATCACGGCCCCAGGGCAGCATCTCGGCAATGGTGAAAGCAGCAGCATGGCCAAAGTGAAGCTCAGGGATTCTCCGGGAAGGAAGGAAATAGATTTTTCTAGTGATGGCATGGAAATACAGTAACCCCTCACCCTTCATGAGGAGCAGGTCTCCCCAAGGTCTCGCAAACTGCCCAATTCACAAACGTGCGGGTCATTAATATGCATACAGGCCATGCCCATTGCTCCACCCCAGCCACTCTGGAGCACTGGTGAGCATTTTCCACTCCTCCCTATGGGATCTCACAGCACAGGGGAGCATCTAGAAGTGTGAAATATCCAAAAGAAGCTACAGAACCCCTTGTATCCTTGGCATTGACTACCTCAGGAAAGGGTACTTTAAGGATCCAAAGGGATATTAATTTTTGGTGTAGCCACTGTGATTATGGAGGAAATCAAGCAACTATGTACCCTGCCTGGACTCTCAGATGATCCCTTTGTTGTGGGATTGCTGCAAGTCAAGAACCAGCAAGTGCCGATTGCTACTCAAACAGTGCACCAATGGTTGGCACTCTGGTACCAACCGAGACTCCCTAACTCCCATCCATGAGCTAATTTGTTGACTGGAGAGCCAAGGAGTGATCAGCAGGACAAGTTCATCCTTTAACAGTGCAAAAGTCCAATGGGGAGTGGAGGCTGACAGGGGACTATCATGGCCTCAATGAAGTCACACCACCTCTGAGTGCTGCTGTACCAGACATGTTAGAGCTTCAATATGAACTGAAGTCAAAAGCAGCCAAGTGGTACGCTACAATTCACCTTGCTAATGCGTTCTTTTAGATCCCTCTGGCAACAGAGTGCAGGCCAGAGTTTGCCTGCACTTGGAGGTTGTCCAGGATACCTGGAATTGACTACCCCAGGGGTGGAAACACAGCCCAACCATCTGCCATGGGCTAATTCAGACCACACTGGAACAGGGGAAAGCTCCAAAGCATCTTCAATATATCCATGACATCATTGTGTGGGGCAAAACAGCAGAAGAAGTTTTTGAGAAGGGGAAGAAAATAATCCAAATCCTTCTGAAAGCTGGTTTTGCCATAAAACAAAGTAAAGTAAAGGGTCCTGCACAAGAAGTTCATTTTTTAGGAATAAAATGGCAGCATGGATGCTGCCATGTGCCCATGGATGTGGTGCATAAGGTAACAACTATGTTTCCACCAGCTAATAAGAAGGAAACACAAGCTTTCCTAGGCCTTGTGGGATTTTGGAGGATGCACATTCCAGNTTTCCTAGGCCTTGTAGGATTTTGGAGGATGCAAATTCCAGGATACAGTCAGCTTGGGAGCCCCCTCTATTGAGTGACCTGGAAAAAGAACCATTTTGACTGGGGCCTTGATCAACAACAGGCCTTTGAGCAGGTCAAACAGGAGACAGCTCATGCAGTAGCTCTTGGGCTTGTTCAGACAGGACCAGCTGTGAAAAATATCCCATACACTGCAGCTGGGGAGCATAGTCTTAATGGTCTCTTCAAAAGAAAAGAGATTATATATAGTTACCAGACTTCTTAAACATATGCAGTCCATATGTATACTGTGGGTGCACGCATATATTTTCTCTGAAGGCCAGCAAATTCTTCTCTTGCAGCACCTGCAGAAGCTGCCCCTGACCTGAGGCTGATCTCATGGTGTGTAGGAGCAGGGCAGATGGGGAACAGAATGCTGAAGTCCCTCTGAGAAACCCAAGGCCATGAGGTGATGCACAGCTGCATTGCACAACACCAGTTAGACAGAACGTAGTAACTTCTCTTCTGTCTTCAGATGAGAAGTGACTCCAAGATATATTGTGGTGCTACTTAAAAACCTGGGAGGTGGGACTAGGCATCCTTCCTGTAAATTTTCAACTGGAATAATTGCA
>WEKX01028973.1:0-10986 GCA_013390025.1 Pitta sordida
GGGCTGCCGCAGAGCCGGGTGCTGCCGCAGGGCTCTAAATGCCAGGATTAGCTGGAGAAACTGCGCGCCGTCCCTCCCTGCCCTCCCCGGGGGGCAGGCCCATCCCACCTCACAGGGACAGCCAGCACCGCCCCTCAGCAAAGCAGAGGCACAGCGCATGCGTGCTCTGGGGAACCTCGCAGACCCCGGAAGTCAGACTGCGAAAAAATTGCTTCGCAAATGGGCGAGGTCGTCAAGGAGAAGTCGCGATACAGGGTGGATTCACTGTATTACTTTACAAATGGCATTTGTTTTACTTACAACCATTTTTTTGCTATGTAGTTCTCATGTCCTTTTACTTTTAGAATGAGATATGTTTGCCATCCTGTGATATTTTTGTTTAGCATCAACTTTGGAATTACGGCTAACTTTAGCCACCAACTCTTGTCTATTCATTGTTACTGCAAAGAAGCCACACAGAACCAATCACACACAGATAGACTGGTTTCTGAATTACAAGAATATTATTCTATTTAAAGAGCTCCCTATTTTTCATACTCTTCTGTAGTTTGTAAGAAGAGGCAAAGAAGAATTTGTTCATATATAAATGCACGAATGCATGATTCTGTTAAGAATTTAAGAAATTAGGACCTTAAGACCTTAAGTTCTATTAAGGTCTTTAATAAATGAACTGAATATCAAAATAATTATAGGTCATGGAACATATGTTATAATGGAAGGCAGCAAAATGGTGATTTCTTTTCACATCTGCCACCTTGACCCACAATCCAAGTAGTTAAACTTTTCAGTTCTCCAGATAGGCAGTGCAGCATCTGTTCACACATTCACTGCCTGTATGACAAAATGTGCATTATTTTTTGTCCCTGTAATATTCTTTCTGCTTAAGAGTTGTCATTTACCAGAATTCTATAATGCATCAGAAATCAGAGACATGTACAGATGAAAATCTGACCCTTAATTGAAGTGTTTCCATTCTTTTAACAGGTTTGTAACTCTTGAGGATTAAAGGGCAAGATGGTAAAACATGCAAAAATAGTAGCACTCATGCTGATCAACACCTTGTGCCCAAGAATAAGGCAATACCTGCCAGTAAGTTATGTGAGGAATTTAATAGGTCATGAACTTGAACAAAGCCAAGGTCTTGTATAAATTATTAAGTACACCCACTTCTAAAAGTGCCCTGGTCATCTATTTGTCTGACTGGATGCTCTGCATTCCTGCTGGTTTATTTATAGAAAGTTGTAATTCATAAATACCAATTTGTACCATTATCTTCATACATGCAAGGTACTTGTAATATTGAAAACTGGAAATTGTTCTTAGGCATACTTGAAGCTGGCAGAAGGATGATAAATAAGAATAGCGTTATACCTACTCAACAGTGAGTGTAAATCTGTAGAACTCATATTCTCTTCCTGAGATTAGTTATTAAATCATTTGTCTTTAATTTGCTGCATCTTGCTAAAGCTTTCATTTATAAATATGATAAGTCTTCATGTTGTCATTGTTTAAACCTCACAGGTGCTTACACATGTGCTCACACACATGTATATACAGGAAAAGCAATGTCTTTCCTTACTGACATGGTTCAAACACTAAAGTCCAAGAGGTAGGTCTTACTGAGTTCCTACTCCACAGATACTTGAAAATCTAACAGTTTGATTCCATTTTGTGTAAATATAAATCAAGGACTAACTGGACTACACTGGTAAAACCACAATAAGTAAAATCAGATTCTGGCTTTATCATTTCAAGTAGCCACCAGACACTTCAGTCTTCCTTCTCAGTCTCACAGTCATTTGCTGAAAAACTGTGGTTAGCAGGGATTTTTTGTTTCAAAGCCACTATTTCTAATAAATTTCCTCTGGCTTGACATCAAAGACAATTTCATGAGTGTTGCTCCTACTGAATTATATTTCCCCTCATTTTGCATAGGGAAGTGGAGCACCTATGACATAAAGGCAATTGTTGACTGCCACAGCTACAAAGGGAAGAGACACATCGTCATTTCCTTCACATTTTTAAAATGTATCTCTTAAAAGCATTCATTACAACTTGAAAAAAAATCACTTGTACTTACTTGTCAGAAATATACTCACAGGTTCACAGGTTATTCCAAGTTGGAAGGGGCCCACAAGGATCTAGTCCAACTCTCAAGCAAGTGATCCACTGAGAGATCACTCTCTCTGTGAAAAAGTTCTTCCTGACATCTAGCCTAAACCTCCGCTGGCACAGTTTAAGACCATGTCCTCTTGTTCTGGTGTTGTCAGCCTGAGAGAAGAGATTCACACCCACCCGACTGCAACCTCCCTTCAGGTAATTGTAAATAGCAATGAGGTCACCTCTGAGCCTCCTCCAGGCTGAACAACCCCAGTTCCCATAGCCACTCCCTATAGGGCTTGTCCTCCAGTCCCTTCATCATCCTTCTCGCCCTTCTCTGGACCCTCTCAAGCAGTTCAACATCCTTCTTAAACTGGGGAGCCCAGAACTGCACACAGTACTCAAGATGTGGTCTGACCAGCACCAAGTACAGGGGAAGGATAACTTCCCTAGTCTGACTGACCACACTGTTCCTGATACAGGCCAGGATGCCATAGGCCCTCTTAGCCACCTGGGCACACTGCTGGCTCATATTAAGTTTTCTGTCAATCATTACCCCCAAATCCCTCTCCATTTCACCACTTTCCGCCGATAGAGATGCATGGGATTGTTACGTCCAAAGTGAAGAACCCAGCACTTGGACTTGTTAAATCTCATACTGTTAGAATCTGCTTGGTATCATCTGCAAACTTGCTGATGATGGACTCAATTCCCCCATCCATATCATCAGTAAAATATTAAACAGTGCCACTCACATGAGTTAAAATGCCAAGGCCTGTGTCTGTGTTGAAGGAAGGACAGGGACTCTACATGCCCTGGGAGCAATCAGAGGCAGTCAGCCTGAGTCAGCCCAATGTGTCCTCCTCCTTCTTAAAATGCAGAAAAAGAAAAATAAATGTTTTCATGACCAAAAGAGATCCAACGATCACATCTCAAAGAACATTAAGCAGAGTATCTTTGTGAAGTCTTTATATACTGGCTGCTTTTCACAAATGTTCCGCTTCTTCTCTGAGCCCCTTTTTTTTTTGCAGTCGATTGATGAAAACCTCAGATGAGCCTTTTTGACCTGAATCTGTTTGACTACTTTCAACACTGTTTTGCATTTTGACCAAAAGGTTAGGAATATGTTTTTCTGCAAAAAAACTTGTTAACAGTCTTGCCACTCCATTTTTCTTTTTTTTTTTAATAGTAGGATTCAGAAAGTCTTCACAGAATTTAGTGCTAAAGAATACAAGATAAAGTTCGCCTTACTAAAGTTTTAACATCGCTGTATTCATATATTATTTCCTGACAGGCAACATAATGTGATCTCTGGATGTTCACTATCACCTTCCATATGCTTTCAATTACAAATTTGCTTAATCTAAATTATCATTTAAATAATTTGCTTAATCTACATTATCATCAACAAGAGTGTCTTTTTTACCTGTAAATAGCAACAGTGCATGAAGGTGCACGGTCTTACAAACATTAACAGTCAGCACCAGAAGAAGTAAATAATGGGATGTATTTTACCTCTCTCCAATTCTCCTTGTAGCACATGCCTCCTGCACATCCCTGAGTGTCTGTTACAGGTTCACAGGTTCACAGGTTATTCTGAGTTGGAAGGGACCCACAGGATCATCTAGTCCAACTCCCAAGAGAACGCCCACCCAGGGATCAGGCCCACAAGCGGGGAACCATGGGCACCACGCTCCATCCATCCAAGCCTCCCACCAGCTAGACGTGTCACTGAGCTCCTCATCCAGTCTTCTCTTAAACACCTCCAGGGATGGCGACTCCACCACCTCCCTGGGTAGACCACTCCAATGAGAGATCACTCTCTCTGTGAAAAAACTCTTCCTATCATTCAGTCTAAACCTCCCCTGGCATAGCTTAAAGCCATGTCCTCTTGTTCTGGTGTTCTGGAGATCCACACCCACCTGGCGGCAACCTCCCTTCAGGTAGCTGTAAACAGCAATGAGGTCACCTCTGAGCCTCCTCTTCTCCAGGCTGAAAAACTCCAGTTCCCGTAGCCACTCCCCAGAGGGCTTGTCCTCCAGTCCTTTTCCAGTTACAACAGCTCTAGGACTCCTCTGTGAGGAGCTGCTGGTGCTCTGTTCTCCATAACCGTAGCAGAGAAAGCCAATGTGGGTTGCTATATTTTTCAGTATGCTTCTGTGAGTGACTGATCAGTCCCTAAGCCTACTCCTTTTCTCTCATGAACACAAGGCTAAGCAGACATATTATGAGCTGTGGTACAAGTTGATAAGGTGAATTTCAGAGGCAGGAAAAGGGTCTTTACTGTGAATCTACCTTGTTCAGGTCCTGCTCCAGGAGTGTGGCCCCCAGCAGTCACCACACCACATACAGTAACTGGCAACAGGAAGACCTGCCTTCATGCTGAGCTGCTCTCCTCCCTGCTCTCCACTCTGCCATTCCCATAAGTCTTATGGGAAACGGTGGTTACGGCTGGCAGAAGGACTAAGCAAAAAGCCTCAGTGAAACAGTGAGAGGCAGGGCAAAACACATTAGGAACAGCTCTACTAACATTAGACGCCTCTCTCTCACGTTTGAAGAACACGATGTGCTTCACCAGCTTATCACTGCCCATCCAATCCCCTACTCTCTCTGTACAAACTTACCTGAGTTCCTCAGCTGGCAACAGGGCCCATTTGTTCTCAGGCTTTGTCTCACGGCAATGAACACTCATGATGGTATGACTAATTTCATAACAGATTTCTCCTAGAAGTGATATGTGACCACCTGTTCCTGATGCTGAATAAATGAGACCTCAGCTTTCCACTTAAGAAGAGGCACTGAAGTTGGGGAGAAAGCTTTAAAAAATGACCAGAGACAAAACTGAAGTCTCAGACAAGACTGAGAAAAATAGAACACATTTGTTTTGGACCAAGCAAAGACAAAAATGCTCACCATGTCTCACCTACAACTCTCAGGGTATCAGGCCAAAGGTGATGCTAGTCAGTGCTTGTTTCACTGCCTGGAGTCCCTCCCCAATAGTGGGGCTAAAGACACCCCTTCACCAAATCATCATGAAGACAGTGGGCAGCTCTTGGAGGTGCTCGAAGCCACAGACCAGAGTCAAGGCAATGTGGCACTGGTCTGGACCAAACACTCAGCAAGCACAGCCTCTCACAGAACTGCAGCACCCATTGCCTCACACATCTCTCACTTCTCCAGATGAACTCAACATCCTGTTTAGCACTTCATTTTGTGCAGAGCCAATTGGTTTTTCACTGAGGAAATAAGCTTTCCCTGCTCACTGTGACACGTACATAAATACATATGCACATACACACACATGCTTGTGTACACACAGACATCAGTCGTTTAAAGCTCTGTGGGTGTCTTCATATTTCTACCTTGTGGCTTGAAGAAACCAGGAAATGTGAAAACCAGTCAAAAATTTAGGGGGAAAACCAGATATAAATGCCTTTTCAACAGAAAATGTGAAGGTCCCAGGCTGACTGGTCCAGACCTGTCAACTCACTTTGTGTCTTGTTTCCTGATCCTCCTCCTCCTCTACGGCTTCTCAGGGGTTTCCAAGCCATCAGCGTCAGTCAGGCACTTTGCTGAATCATACCTACTGCTGCCAAAATCACTTTCTCCACATAAATTCAGATTTTTACCATTGCTTATTACAGCTGTTAAATTCCCTTATTGTAGTATCACACCTCTCTTACTAAGATTTTAATTAGCATTTCCACTGGAAAGCCTTACTCTCAGAGTTATAAACCCACCTCTATAAAGTTGATTACTGTTGAAATTTAGAATCCAGCCTCCTGGCTCAGAGCTATGTTTCTCTCTTGCTTACTTGATCTCTGCTTGCATAAGCTGATGTAAATTGGTTTGGCAAGTTTGTTCTAATTCTATGGATAAACAAATCCTGACTTAAGAGGCATTTTTTTCTGGTGTACAGAAAGTAATGGAATGAAGTTATCTGAAGTTACCTGACTACAACATAAAGTATTACCCTGAATACCTTGTTTTCTTTTAAATGTTGGTAATTTTTAGATAGGAATGCAACTAAAGAATTTACGTGTTCACACGTAGTTTTAAATCCTGAGTATTTTTGGAACAGTGCAGTTCTTAATGGGAAGGAAATCATAGGAGGTTAAAGACTTTCAAAACACATACCAGCACCTCAGTGCCAACAACCCGTATCACTTCAATGAACTGCGCAGTATGTGTTGGCATGATTTATGTAGCAATTTTAAAAGAATCTGTAGTGTTTGTTTATTACCACAGTATGATTGATGGGTTCCTAAGTGCACAGCGACACAATCAGCTGAGCTATTACGGCTGGGAGTTTGATAATTTGTGAGTTACAGCATTACAGCATGTCATTTCAGCCAATTGCCTGAAGCCATTAGGGTATCAGTGACCTCAAAGAAACCCCAGTGAGACAAGTCTCGTTGCCGATGGTGTCACTGTAGGACCATCTCTCCTGCACAGTCACACTACTGCCTGGTTTCCCTGGCTCTGCTACTCCCCTTCCCTGACCCTCACTGGTAAAGAAAATACACCGTTTAGCCCTATGAGCAATTCCATCAAGTTCTGCTCTCATCATTGCCCCTTTCAAACGCTAAAAGATTGGTACCAGCATTAATGCAAAGCACAGAGTAGGAAAGGCTGCTCAGCCATTGTCTTCTATGACTCACATTGTAGACAGGCAACCGTGTAGACAAGGCCACCAAGTACTCCCAAAAACAGACCCTTCACTGGGAGTCACTGAAACCTCAGTCCTTTCCAGAAAAAAATATCCCAGGTTTAATTTTACATACAATACACTATATTTAAGTCTTAACTGGATTTAGGCATTTGAAATGCACACAAGACAATCAAGAATAAAAGAAATTTTATTTATCTTTTACTTTCATTTTTTTACAAAAATAAACAATTTGAAAAACAAAAGCACATTTTCTCCCGACTGTACAAACTACAAAACACTATGACATTGGTCACTTTAGCATTTACTTTATTGCTTTCACTGAAAGCAAATTCTCTAGACACACCATGCCTTTAAGACACATTTTATATAGAATTAAGGCTAGCATTCATTTGACATCATTAAGGTTATTACTTCATTCACTCTAAGAATTAGGAAGCAATGCCTTAAAAAACCAAGGATCTCACGATAAAAAGTACGTACAAATAACTGCATGATAGGAATTAAATTAGTACTGTTCCACCAGCTGGATTGCTTTGCCAGTCTGTCAAAGATGTGGCTTCCTGAACAATTCAAACTTGATTCAACAAAAGTCTTAAGCATGGGCTTAATTGTAAGCATATGCTTATGTCTATCCAGCAAAGCACTCGGCACTTGGGTAAGTCCCTAGCCTTTCAGCGGGACTATTCATATGCTTATGTGATTTGCTAGATCTACAACATGGCTCTTTCAAATTAAAAATGAAACTTTATGATAACATTGGAAGCAAAAATGAAAATTAGTTACAGTCCTGCAAATCTAAACATAACCAATTCCTTCCGTTTGGCAAATATGTCAGCATTGCATATTTGACAGCTTCAACACAAATGCTGATTGTCCTCAGTAATATTTGCTATTCAGCATACAAACTGATACGCCTCAGTTACTCTGTTGTGATTGTATGTGCCCAAATAAATACCAGCGCGGAAAATACAGACTTCCCACAGAAATTATCAACTTTCATCCCTGTACACACATTTATAGATCAGAAATGTTATGGTAACCTTGGTTAGAAAAGCCAGAGCTGCCAGGTGACTTATAACCAAACTTATACTCTAACAGTGTATCGTATCTTGTATTTTGCTTTGGTTTTTTTTTTTTTTTTAAATCACATTTTCAAAATACTGTTTTATTGCACATTCATCCTGGTCATGCAGGTTGTTTTTTTAAGTTTCCTTTAGCACTCTATAGATTAGAATGAGTAATAGTGCAATTATTTCTCTGGCCACGGCCACCTTCTACCTATCAGCTGCCTATATTTATACACAAATAGCTCTTATCACTCGTGTGTCAGATTGAGCCACTTTAGGTATCAGTCTGTCACCTTCACATATGTTATCTTGTCAGGATCAGGCACAATATGATTTGAAGCCATCTTGAAGAAGACAAGCTGTCGACCTGCATTGAATAGGAAAGAGAGGGAAAAGGAAAAATATTTAGAAATAAGCAAAAGGTTCCCTACATCAAAATACTGACATTTCAAATTCTACTTCCTAAGTACTCTTCAGGCAATGCAAGACTGAACTCCCTCTTAACTTCAGCAGGCATAAACCTGAAATTTTGTCTACAATGACACCAAATTTCCCCTGTATGTTTACACTTACCTAAATATGGACAAGATACAGGTGTGTACAGCTAACAGTAAAAAAGGAAAGGTCTAAGGATTTTAACACAAATTTCACATGATCCTTAAAAACTACTTTACAACTCTCCCACTGAGAAAAACAGGCTTCAGTTTGATTGTACAGGAGCAGAATCATATTTGCACGCTTAAACACATATAAAACTGATCAGTGCAATGTATATTAAACACGACATTCTCTGAAATAGCTCATGCTGATCACTTTATAGCTCTGGGCTTTAAAAAAGCTGGAACAAGGTTTCTACTCCTCACACAAAAGCAGCAGCAAGTGGCAACAGCCTGGGTAGTGTAAGGCACCTGTCATACATATATCTGAGGTCACTAGGAACTGAAATTTTAGATTTGTGGGAGTCACAGCATAGTTCTTCTATCTCCCCACATTTACTGACTTGGCACCTTATTCACATCCTTGCCTCCCAATGAGCTTCTGCTGCCCCACAGACCTGCATTGTCCTTCTCTTTCCTTGCAGCAAAGACCACAGAGGTACTTTCCACATCTGTTCTAACCCTGCCTTCCCTCCCTCTAAATTTCAGACAATCCAATGCTATTTACTCCTAACCTGCCTCTCTAGAGGGCTCCCATAATGCTATTTTCTTTAAAAGTATCCCATGGCAAACGGGTTGCCTCAATCACTGACCAAATTTCCTAGCTGCAGGTTTCAGGGACTCAGGTGCTCATGCATCAGAAACCATATGACAAAGTGAATGAAAAATAAGACTAGAAGTACTGCTACCAAGTCCCATTTGCTTTTAATATTGTAAAAAGAGGCAAGAGCTGCTCTAAACTTTATACGAATTTGTCTGTGCCAGAATAATTACTTTTTTAGTATATTAATTGACTTCAATATTCTGACTATAGACAGCATGACATGATGACCTAGTAGTGACTGGTTAGTCACAAGCAAGGTTAATATAAATTAGTCATGGAAGTCTCTGTTCACACCTTTCAGAAGTGAAAAAAATTGCAAAAAATGTAGCAGTACCCTACCTAAAACACTCTAAAAAAATAGGAACTGTCTAAAGTTCCTACTCGTTTGCAATGCTTTCAGAGGCAGGGACCTGGTAGGCATGGATATAACCCCAACTGTGGTACATATTTCTGCTGCTCAACTAAGCACAACTAAAGCACCCAACTGGACACTGGGTAGATCTTGATTTGAGCTTAAGACATGTTGTGATCACAGATGTACAGACAGAAAGCTGTCTCAAACCTCAATAACTTGCCCCACTAAAGTCTGTGGCAAAGCAAGTACTTCCATCAGTTTTTCTAATGTGAGGCCAGCACCAGCCACCCTTCCTCTCCAAGGCAGGAACATAGAAGCTGACCAGGCCCCAGCAGAAAATGGCAATTGCAGGCAGGGAACAGCCATGTGTGTGTGGAGATGATACATCGTTGTCACAGGATGGGAAAAGCCATGTGTCACAACCAGCCATTGCAGGAGAAAAACTCACCTTGTCTTCAGTGGGGGCTCTGTCTTGGGGAAAGACTAAGTAAGAACATGAATTTAGTCCTCTGTACCTCACAGGCAGAAACATGCCTTTTTTCTTTACTCTTGTAGGGTGCAGTGTGCTCTGGGGAACACTGCCAGCAGAGCTCGATGGGCCTGGCTGCAGGGCTATGCAGCTCTCCTGTGCATGCAGGGAAGAGGTGTGAGGTTGGGACATGGCTCTGGCATTCAGCTCTTTGAAACCCTCAGCCACTCTGGACCTGCAGCTAGTAGAGATTTTTAGCAGACTTGAAACACTTTTGTTTCTCAGATTGCTCTGGAGTTACTTGAAATGGGCACAAGTCTGCTGCAGAAGCAGTAAGCAAGGGCCAGTTCTCCATTTGATGTCAATTGGCACCAATCACCTGTCTTCAGTAGAACCACACTGGGACTGCCAGGCCCACAGACCTTTTGGAAAATGTATTTCTCTTTTCAACAAGTGTATTCTGTCAGACCAAAAAATGAGTTGTGGTACCAAGTGAGATTTTCCCATGGAAGATCTACTTCTACTTACTTCTTCTTCTGCCTGGTTTTAAATCCTCCCTTCTAATTGTCCTTAAGCCAAAGCTCTACTGCTAGAAGCAGAGTGTTCCCATCAGCACAAGGGCATCTCTGAAACCAGTCAGGAAGTCCCAGCCAGATGCACAGATCATGTCTGGTTTTGTGTCACACTGCAACAACCACATGGATTGGAGAGATTTATTTCATTTCAGATGTTAGACCATGTCCTGCAAATGTAACTACTAAAACAGGTCACAGGTTTCTGCTGCTGTTCTAAAATAAAATTTCAGATCCTGTGGTTTGGTTTACTTATGGTCCATGTGCTGTAGCCCTCTAGTACCAGCTCCTGTGAGCCTGTTTCTGCTCCCCTAATACCTGGCAAAGAGGACAACTCGCCTCAGCCAAAACTCCAGAAACTACCTTACTTCTAGATGCTGCTTGTGGCTCCCACAGTGCAGCACAGCACACTCTTCAAACTGTATTAAAATACTTAAAGCAGCCAGAAAAGGTGACTTGGTTCACAGGTTCTTCTGATTTGGAAGGGACCC
>WEKX01028973.1:11585-44242 GCA_013390025.1 Pitta sordida
GAGATTAAGTCGGTCAGGCATGACCTGCCTCTCCGAAATCCATGCTGACTAGTTCTAATGTCATGGTCGTTTTGCAGTTGCTGCATAATAGCACACAGGACTATCTGTTCCATGACTTTGCCCGGGACTGAGGTCAGGCTGACTGGTCTGTAATTACTCGGATCATCTTTCCTGCCCTTCTTGTAGATGGGTGTCACATTAGCCAATTTCCAGTCTTGTGATACATCACCAGTAAGCCGGGACTGTTGGTAAATTATGCAGAGTGGCTTGGCGAGGTCATCTGCTAGTTCCTTCATCACCCTCGGATGGATCCCATCTGATCACATAGACTTATGAGGATCCAAGCCACTCAGCAAGTCCCTGACTACCTCCTCCTGGACACAGGTGTTTTGCAGGCTGTCCTCCTGGTCAACAATCAGGCTCAGGCATTCCCTGCAGCCAGGAGTCTGGACAGCCACAACCACTGATATAGGGGTAGTTTGGGTCTCAACCTCCCTTGTGGCCTTGGCCCTGACTTTCATCCATCTGGTCCTAGCCATGACTAGCAGGGGGAGGAAGGAGAGGTTGCTGCTTTCTTTTCCACAGCATCGATGACCTACCTGTCCAAGTGGTCTGGTTAGTTAGGACAAAAGCTTTGCACTGGGAGTAGCTGTCACAGATGTCGATGGCTTCGTTGATATCAAACACAGAGAGGAGGCAGCCCTTATGATGGTAAGATGGCCAGCATCTGTAGTTCTCATCAGGAATAAAAGCTTCAGGCACTCGTCTGTACTCTGCAAATAACCAGAATAAAGCAATCATTTTGAAAGCTCCAGTAAACTGGTTGTTTTTAACAGACAAGGTTTATTATAACAGCTTAGGAGCAGGATATATGATGGAAAAGCTGGCGGGTAGGACTGTATCAGCCCTGATTTAATCCCGAACGTGTTTATAGTTCTGCACCTTACTTTCCTTTTCCTTTCCTCCTTTCTTCTTCTCACCTTTTCCTCCAGAAAACGTCTGTAAATAACCAGTCTGTTCACAAAACCCTTTCCCTTTCCCCACTGCATAGGCGAGGCTTTGGTTTTATTAGGAGTTTTACAGGAAGAATGTCCCATTGAATAAACAGCATCCACGTGAATGAACTGACTCACTGTCCTACTTCTCAACAGTAAGTGGGATTGTCAGGGTGAGACCTGACCAGGCGTTCCCAGGCCTCCCTCTCCCTCAGAAGAGCATGCTATTTTTCTCCAGCTCCTTTAGAAAAAGAAGAAAAGACAGGCTTTTAATTAAGCAAACTTTTTTTGCTTGCTCAGATTTGGACAAAAGAGGAGTCACTTGATGGGCCTCTGAAGAGAAGGAGGAAAAGAAAGTAGCAGGAGCATGTCAGCGTGGTCCTCGCCCAGCGCCTCTGCACTGCCCCGCCAACTGCTCCTCTGCCTTGGCTGCCGTTCAGTCTCACTTGCCTTTATGAGCTGCCTCTTGTTCTCTGTTCACAGTTCCTCTCACTTTCCCAGCTGCTGAGAGGGGTTTGTCTAATGAATGCATCAGCAAATTCAACTAATCATTTATAAACATTTCTCTTTAACATCCAGACACACGAATTAATGGCTCCCTCCTGTCTCTCCCCTCCATGTCCTATTCAAAAAACTAAATACATTTTATATTTCTTCTATCTATTATGGAAACCAGAGCTGCCTACCCTGACTCAGAGCCTATTCTTAAGTCACTTTAGTTCAGGCATTTGGTGCTTGGCTTTGCTGATTTAGCCTGCTAATATTTCATCCAGCCACTTAGTCTGAAGTGAGTGTGTCCACTACTCTAAATTGTCAGTATTTCAACTGGGAAAAGAAGCAAACATCCACAAATGCTCATTCACACCACAGTTTGGAATAGTGGGAAACAAATGTGGTAAATGCATTCTATTTCAAGCCTTGGCTCGTTAGAAGTATCATAAGAAACATTCCTAAACAAGAAGCAAAATCAGAGCTGATTATGTCCCAGTTAAATAAAAAAAAAAAAAAAAAGTCTTAATTCAGAAAATGCAGATTGATGAATAGGAAGGGGAAAAAAGCCCCAAAATGTAGTTTCAAATTGTTACTGCCTGGACAGATAAAGTCCCTTTTTTCTCCAATTTCTGTATCAACTGTAGTTAATTGAATGTAACAAAATAATATTAATTTACCTCCATATGGCAACTGCTGAGTATTGATTTGTACCTCACTGACCTTTACAGGTCAGTAAAATGATGAACAAAAATGAAAAGAAAAAAAATCACTGTAGTTATCACCATATGGAACCATTTGTATCAGAATACATACCATGTTGACTGGATATAAAATGTGACTATTCATAACTCGTTGCGCACAACAGAAGTGTCACCTAACATTGCACTGCACCAAGCCCCATACCACAGAGGATATTTACAGAAGGATGGTCCTTACTGTGGCAGCAGATAATGAAGCATCTCTCTGATTTCCTGCGGCAGCAGGGAGCGTGAAGTGTCCCTTCCTGACAGCACTTTCAGAGTTTAATAGGCTCCACTCTGGGGCTGGGAGGGGGCTGCAGCATCCCTCAGCACACCATCATGGCACTAAGCAGAACAGCTTCATACCACGTCACGCATTTTTCTCCAGGCAAAGGAGAAGCCCACCTGGAAGATCCTTACTTTGAATTAGCATCTGATCTTACACTCTTCTGAGCACAAATACCCTTCTTAATACACTTACAGCACTTTCCTTCTTCTCACCACTGCTCCCAATACAGCTGTCAAGGGTTAGACTCTTGGCTGAAGCAAATAGACTTCAAAAGAGCTGCCATGATTTACGTGACCTGAGGCTCTGTCAGAGGTAGGAGATAAAGTTCTCCCTTTCCATCAATTTTCTTTTCAAGGTGACCAAGCCTGGTAAATCATTTGGGCAGCTTGGACACATTAATCAACGGAGTTGGGCCAGCAATAACTGAGATAGCAATGGCAATGTCCAGGTTTGCAGGTGCAAAAGAAGACAGAAACAGCCATTCCAGTGCTCAGGGTGGTCTCACCATGCAACAGAGTCCTGTGGCAGTCCTTGTTCTCCTTGCTACTCCCTGCCAGTTTCTACACAAGGGAAAGCCACAACCGTATCCAACAACTCATGGCAACAGGGTAGCATAACAGCTACACAACAACATGACTCTTATGCAAAGAGCATTTTCCTTTGGCTGTGAGATCATCAAGCATCAGACAGGTGAAAACACAGCCATTGGAGTCTAACAGAAAGCATACAGTCATATGGGCTCCGCCAAGTCAGCTTCTGACATGCCCTCCAACAGGCACGGATTGCCAAATGCCGGTCGTCTAGGGATTTGAGCCTCCTGCCTGTGCTGCCTGCAGGCAGGAGAGCAGGATACAGTGAGGGGGAAAGGCACGAAGGCAGCTCCTCTCCCCACTTGCATGGCATACAGCAGGGAGAGCTGCCTGGGAGCACCTTCCCTCAGGAGTATTCCAATGGGAAGGTAGTAACAAGGAGCAGAAAGCAGGACATGCAGTGGCCATGCACTCTGGTTCATGCTCCCAAAACAGCTAGGCACTTCTGCTGCCCCAGAGAGACAAGACGGGATCTTGTCTTAATCTATCACAGTCAGAACTGATCAGAAACTCATTGCAACACCAGCCAAGGGCTGGTCTGAGCAAACTGTCTTTCTCTTCAAAACTCACTTTGTCTCAAGCGGAGTAAGGCAGCTGCATTGCCCATCTGAATGGTGATGGCAAGTATGCCTGGAATCTCTTGCCCGTACAGTGATGATTGAGGGAACTGGCTCTTTGTATGAGTTGTGAAGAATTGCACTCCTCTCACATAAACTATAAGGATCCTCCTGAAGGATGCTCCTCCCTTGAGATGCGCCCCAGCAATGACATTAGCTCCAGCCAGGAGAGCTGGGCATCCCCTACACCTTTTAATTATCATCTTGGACACTACAATGAAGCTACTTGCTCAATTAAACAAGACTCTAATGGTTTAAAGACAGCTCCAGCTCAGGTTTTTGTCCTGCCAAGACCTGAAACTTGCTTAAATGGAGTCCTTGGAATTCGAAGGCTCACGGCAGTAAATCACATCATAAAAAGGTCAAAGTTCTGGTCAATTTCCAGACTAATGGTGTTTAAAACCAATAAATGCTTGCCTAATACTATAAATGCAGCCATAAATTTACACTTTTGCATGCATGTGCATAGCTTGACACAGAGTACATAAAGTTTATCAAGGTAATGGCAAGGAACAGATCAGAGAAATGCAAGGCATTCCTTCTTGTACCACAAGAGAAAAAGAGTCCTTTTCTCCATCTACTAATTTTGAGAGGATTGAAGCAATGCAGTAAGCTTGATCTTGATGTCACTTACAATGGATTTATTTCATCTTAACATGCATGAGCTAATACAGAAACTCACAGTTACACAAATCCTAATGGGAAACACTTTTCTGACCTGTAAACATTTTGAAAATTTCAAAATGTCTTGCAATGCTAACTCTGGGAAATCCTCAAAAATTTTGTTTTGTGATATTTTTAATAGCCTTAAAATATTCGTACAAGTTTGTTCTGATCAATCAAAACACTCTGCTTTGATCACACCAAAATCTTCTTAGAAGTTTCTTAGGTTGCTAGCCAGACCCCGTGATGACCACAACTCAAACCAAGCTCACTTACTTGTGACAAGTAAGGGAGGCATCTTCAAAAGCCATTTCCAGCATCACTGACTAGTGCAAAAGCTATAAAAGAAAGCCAGTGTTTTAAATTCTTATTCTAATTTTTTCCCACAAAAAAATCACCTCCATTGTTCCAAAGCTGACTACAATCTATAAACATATTTATTTTCATTGTATTAGAGTGAATCATATAAAGAACTCCACAAGCATATAATAAACTATGTGAAACCGCCTGTGGTTTCCCACTTTTAGCCTGTCTGAATCACCCTAAATCTGACTTTAATCAGTCCTAATGACCATTTACTTCAGCCACAGAATCCAGATTGCATTTTTACTACCAACTACAGCTACTTACTGGAGATTTGCCCAATTTTCTTTTCTAGTTATCACCTGCCAATATACCATGGGTCAATGACACAGACACAGCAATGTTTATCCTTGAGAGAGAAATCATGTTGTTGTGTATTCTCCTTCCTTTTTCCCTCCACTCTCAAGAGCAACACTGGCAATCAACTCTGGAATTGCTTTTAATTGCTTTGCTTACAAATAAGCAGAAAAGAGCCTGACCTTGCCAGTATCAGCAAAAAGTGGTATTAGGCAGTGTTTTGCTCTACAAACAGTCCCCTCCGATTCCCAGGGAGCTTATGGAGAACAGAATCACATCCTAAATAGACAATAATATACTTATGTTTTTAGTATGCTTCATTTTATGCTGAATTCTTCCTCATGTTTCAATACCTCACATTTAAACATGCTTCTGAAAACAAGCCTCACAAAGTCCTATGCACGTTTTGCTACGGAAAGCTATTTTTTGGAATGTTTGAGAAAATGAGATGGTAAGCGTATCCCATGTGTCTCTGCTTTCAATCATTTCTGACGCATCCCAACTGTTTGGAAACACAGGCTGGCCAGGCAGAACGCAGGTTTGCCATCAGACCGGGAGATAGCCATGCTTCTTTGGTGAGCATTTCCGTCCTTTGGCTGTTTCCCGCATGCAGGCTGGAAGCAAAGCGAGACGTGTCTCTTTTTATGCACTTCTGTTGTGCTTACAGTAGAGCCATATTTATATCAGTATGCAGGCTGTCATTGAAACACAAATAAGTAAGGAGAAGAACGACATGTTCCCTTACATTTTATTCCTGTTAACATGACACAGCTGGAGCATTTTTCCTTCCTCATGTTCCACATTCCAAGGCCACTCACTGGGCTGTGGAGCTGCTCCATACCCACATCCACCTCTGTGGCACACACTGATTTACTGAAGGCAACTAGCCCAAAAGAGTCCTACAGATGGCTTATATGCTGCATCTGGCCCACCCAGTCACAAAAACATTGATGCTGATGATAGACAAGCCAAAAGTTTTCTAGGGTCACATGTGCACGGTATTTAAGCTTGAAGACAGATGCCTATGGCATTTATAAAAGACAGTCAGCCTTTACTCTTCTGGAAAGGAACTGAGGACCTCAGCAGAAAGTACATATTTTGCTGTACACTGCCAAGTTGGCCATGGAGAAGTTTGGAAACAGCAGAACATATTGCTCAGTGAACTGGGCATATGGTTTGCATGATGGTGCAGATATATCTGAGCAACACAGCCCCACTGGTCTGCCAAAGCCTTATGTGTGCAACTGAACGTGCTCCTGCATTCCTTTGTGTGCTGGGATTGCCCAGCTCTTGACGTGAGCCTTCCGTGCAAGGCAGGGTGTAGAGGGAGACCTTCTGCCTGTGGGCACAGCTCTGTGCACCTCTCCCCTTCAGCCTTGAGGTCTCTGGAAAAGGAACGCCAAAGGCACAAATGCCAGATAAAGCAGAAATATGGACTGCAGTAAGTTCCCAGCTGAGCCTTCAAACACCATCAGCAGCATACTTTTAGGCTTCACATTCTGGCCTGCCATAGGATATACAAACTGCCTCCAACAATATTCCAGCAGCCTCACAAAATCTCTCTCTCACATACGCATGCACAAACACACATCCTCCCCCAGTTTCAATAATTCTTGGATGGATTTACAATTTCCTAAGCAGGTTGCTATAGTGATCCTGCAGAGTATTCTTTTCAAAACACTGCTGTACAGTAAATATTTACATACAGCATAATGCTGCCAAATTGTCTTGAGACAAAGGAAAACACGAAGTGTCTTCGCTTTATGTCCAGCCTTCCAGCTTTTTCAGCTTTGAGAATGTACCTTCAGCTAAAAACAGCAGCTAATTGCCTTTCTGTGGGCTGGCACACCCTCAGACCTAATAATGGGTCATCTATTAGCTTTAATGAATAACAAAGCTATCCGATTTACTAGTGTTAGCTGATTTCATGCATTTCTGAGTAAATTCTTAGTTAAGTGAAAGGCTAGGGCTTAGCTCAAGGGCCAGATACTCAGTTGGCACAAATCACTGTCACTTGATTGAAGTAATAAAAATGCTGATACTGGGGCATGACTTTACTGATGAACATCAGTAGGGTTTTTTATAGTCTTCTTAATCTGGATAATTAATGGAATGATTTTTATCCTTTTTAGATAACATATGCCAGAAGAAATACATGGTTCCTGTTTTAATTCACATTCTTCTGGATTCCAGCAAGAGAGGCCAACAGTCAATGGAATATAAAAGTATTTGTTCATGGTGGTGTTTTAAACACTGCAATGTTCCTGTATCAACATTCACAGTAGTGTGATTTATGATTGCAGAACACATACATAGCTATCAAATGTCTCCCGTGCCTCTACTCTAAGATACTAAACCAAAGTCCAGCGCATAATATAATTTACAGCACTATAAAATCTTTACAACTGAAGCACACTGAAAGCTTAATATCCAAGACCTTCTGTAATATGACTATGTCATCTTGTTAAACGTGATTTATGGGAACACTAGGGCTGACAAGAGCTTTCTTCGTGTCACTTCCCTACTGCTTATCAATATCACCTTTCTCACTTTGTGGAGTTCATAGCAGGAGATCTTCCTTTCAAAAACCTAAGATCAGACAGATAACACATTGTTTCCTGAAAGTTTATGTTTTAGTTACAGCCTTAAACTGGTTGACCAAGATCATGATCTTCTTTCCTTGTATGAATTTACAATGCTCTACCCAAGACAATGCATAATTCCAAGCATTTGGACCCAAGACAAATTCTCAAGTAACATTACCTGAACCTTTTGTAGTTTCTTTTCCAAAAGAAAACAAAACTAAACTAAACTAAACCTTGCAATCTAGGATCTGAATTCTCCTCCAGTTCTGCTTTCAGGACCTGAAAGCAGATTGTACACCAGAAAGGTCTTATTTTGTCACAAACCTTTAGTTGGCAGGAGACTGCTATGAGTAATTCTTGTCATTTCTACTTCTTGTGGAAGCAAAAATCCTGAGAATGAGATTTCCATTGTCAAGAGCAAAACTAATGAAAACCTGTGCCTCCCCAATTTCGGCACACTGGCTAACTGATTAACTCTGGAAAGCTGATTACTTTTATCTGGCCTGAGAACCAACGATCACGTCTCGTTTTATCTTAATTTAGCACTGGGTTGAAGAACATTTTCCCTGAAGCTTCACTATGCTGCACAGCAACATAGAAAACAGTTTTTTTAAATCCTGCAATCTTATAAATACTTTATTTTGCCCAATGGGGCCAAAGCATGACCTCAGCTGACAGTTTGGGAAAGTACCACAGTCATTCCCTTTCATCCCTGTCTACTCCTTTACTACTCACCTGGATTCATACAAAATATTAAATCAGCTCAGGTTTGGTTTCTGTGCTCAGCTGGGAGAGTTCTGCCTGTGAAAGAGGTTGATCACTTGGACACCACTCCCTTCCACCCTCTCCTGCAACTTCACTGTACCACAGGAGAATTTCTAATTCCATTATCTCTGGATAACTTCTAATTAATCATCTCTAATTCCATACTCTCTGGATTGAGAATATTTAAAATTAATCCCAGCATGGTGTTACTAGTCAAATATCAATTGAGGAAAGAATATGTTTCGATTAGAAATTATATAAATGGGTTATCTAGGCATATTCTAACGCTCATTATATGACTTGTTCATACTTTTCTGGCAAGGAAAGGGTGCCTTGAGATAGAAGCAAATTACAGCACCTTTTCTGTTTGGTTAAAGTAGCCTAAGAAGAAGGCTGAAACAGCCTGGTACATCTTAAACACGCATCAGCTAAATCTGGGAACACATCTCATCTAAGTGTAATTTCCAGTAAGATACCTGAATCCTCAGGCTTGCCATTGGTTAAGAACATTTTCCTATCAAGGAATTCAATATTACATTCAAGGTATTCCATTTAGATTAGCCAAATATGTTACACAAAGCATCTACAGATTTTCAACTTTTCTGGTCACATTCTACAGTGCTGAAGCCCATGAGCAATGTCCTACAAATAAAATGAGCTCCTTGTAGAGCAGGGCATTACTAACCATGAACATGAGTAGCAGATTCTTTGTTACATTATCCAGGACTCTACAGAATTAAAGTAACAGAAAAATGTGTAATTATTACAGTAGCTAAATATACATGGAGATCTGCTCCATATCAGTAGAAACCTGCACTGTTACATTTACTACCGCTGTCCAAAGCTTCTCTCCTTGAGACTTTTTTATAAACATGACAGACCCCTAAAATTCAAAACTTCATCTTGTCCTGATACAGTAGTTGGATCTGGAATCAACCAGCACCATACAACAACTTCAGCCCTCCTGGCACTTCCTCAACAAAGGACATATTTGTACTATTGATTGTACTGCTGAAAATAATTTTGCTGTGTTGACAGGCATCACTCAGCACAGATTGTGATGAAAAGCTGAAAATTAGAATGTTAAATGAACACCTGCAACAATTTTCCTGCCAATTTTACAGCAAAATAAATATTGAATTATTCTGATAAGTGCGTCAAATTCATCCCCAGTATCATGGTCCTGTGAGGTTTACAGTGTTACGACCAGAATGAATTTGGCTCCTGTGTCTCTTTCACTGAGCAAATGCTTCACTGAACTTTTCAAACCCTCCATGCCAACATTCATCTTCATTTAGAACCCATCCTTCCCTCTTTATTGAGTTTTTTCAGCAAAACCATAATTTTCCCATCAAATTGCAGTCATTTGTGTTGACAGTTTGACATGAATGTTGTACATACACAGAAATAATCTGCAAAACAGCTTTTACAACTGTTGGACTTAACAGTCATTGGACTTAACAGATATTTTCAGCAAAATATAATCTTCTTTGATGTGTACAATTCCTCAACTATCCTTCTAGGAAAATATGCATCACTTTGTACTACAGCTGCATTAGCATGCAGAGATTTTATGAAAAAGATACTATCATGCAGCTTTGTTTTCATCCTGTCCTTTTTTTTTTTTTATTCTAGTGCTAGCAGAAACTGAGAGTGACACTATTTTTCTCTTGCAATAGGAGTAAAAAAATATTTTATTCTTCTAATCTGCATGTTACAAGAAATTCCTTTAAGTCCAAGGAAATCCATGAAGGGTTATGCATCTTGACTAGATTCTCCCCAGTGTATATTTAAGCAGGTTCTGATATTCTGAACGTCAGCGTGTGGATGTGATGAAACACACTTTCCATAAATCTGTCACAGAGAGCAATGGGTTTCCTTGCGCCCATTACAGTCTACTCACACCTATGGATGTCCAGTCACATCATCTAGTGAGAAGGGTTTCAGAAAGCTCCCAGGAAACAAAAAACAGATAAAATACTATCACATCCATGATTTCAAGGACCATTAAGCCCAGTTTTCTTCACATTTGCCCTTTCAAACCTCAAAATAAAGACTAAGTCTTGGATTTCAAGTTTCAAGAAAGACCACTTTACCAGCTTTCGGCATCCGGGTTGTGTTCTGCAGGTACTGCCCACTCTTATACAGATTCAAAACTCTCTCGAGCTGAGCAGCTGTCTCATCTATTCCCCAGTGTAGTTCTCCTTTAAAAATACAGAAAAAGAATGAGTTAGATGAGGAGCATCTTGCATAGGAAAAAAACAGGTTGCATCGGAGTGGCCTGCTAGACTGTGAGGGAACTAGGTTTGTGTTACCGCTCTGGGATGTGCATTCGGTCTCTGTACGGGTGTTAGATGGTGAGTTGGACTAGATGATCCTTGTGGGTCCCTTCCAACTCATAATATTCTGTGATTCTGTGATTTAAATAAAGCCCTAAGCATCAGAGCCCTGTGGTGCTCTACTCCATGGCAGCGACGTGATGTGGACATGAAATTCCTGAGTTACTACAAATCAGGTTTCACATCTCACATGACCCAAGCATGTAGGAGATTGCCTTGTCCAGTTGGGAACCCCAGGCCTGGGAGCAGCAAACATGGAGGTGAGTTCCCCATAAAGGATGAACTTCTGCCAATAGAGGAAACTTGTTAATTAGCCAGAGCCCAATATATCATTGTACTCAAAAACCCTCAAAACCAATTTCCAGGCACATGCAACTACTCTTGTCTCAAAGGCACAACCTTGGTAACCAGTAAAGATCTATGCTAATCTCACTTGCCTTTAGTTTCCCAGGTATAAACCACCACTGGTATCATTGGCAATGAGGAATTATCCTGGGTTATATCATTAAAATTTCCCTTTTCAGGGAAAGGAGATCTTCCAGATTCCACAAGGAATTGTATTCTGATGGAGTTCACCCCAGTGCTGAGGTGTCAAGATGAAGCAAATACATCTGTGAAGCCTAGATAAAATCTCAAAATGGGATTTCTCTAATGTATGGGGCAATTTATGCCTTCTCAGTAATGAAGCAAGTTTATCTTGGACAGAAAAACAATCTAGTTCTATTCCAGTGAGCATAAACACAGCACCCTTCTCATCTCAAACATGACAGTCACACTAAAAAAGGACTTTGTATTACCACATTTATTGTGATTACCTGTTGCATTGACTATCTTATCCAGTAACGGTCTCAGCGAGGATGGAGCACTGTGTGGAAGAAGATAGGTAAAAAAAAACCTGCAACAGAAAAGTAACCCATATTGAATTTGTTTTTCAAAATTTTAAAAACATCCGGTAACTTCTGAACATCATAAGAAATAAAATTCCTATTGCTAAAATGCCACTGACCTATTCAGGAAATAAAATCATATTCTATAGTCAAATAAATACATAGCTGAGACTATTCACACAGCTGTCTGGCATACCTAAACTACACTGTTATATACAAGGCTGCCTTGTACCTACATGTACATGTTCCATGAAGTCCCAAGGATTGTGACTATTCGCAAAGTTGTCTGTACTTCAACAAACTAAAAGGATGCCATCAACCCCCGAATTCTCAGGTTTGGTTTTTTTCAAACCTTGACATTGCATAAATCGAATTTCTTTTCATTTCAAAAAAATTACTATTATGTATTTTCTTTTCTACTGTTTTCTTAGACTTTCAAACTAATTGCCTGGAGAAAGCGGCCTTCTATTGTTTCAATGTCACTGGAATACCGAACGCCCTGTCTATTCTCATAATTACTGTATATTTAAGATGTAGTCATGTAGGTATTCATTGATTGATGTATAATCACAGAATGGCACACACAGAATCACAGTATTGTGCTAGCCCAGCCTTCCTGCTCAAGCAGGGTCCCCTAGAGCATGTTACTTAGGACAGTGTACAGAACTAACTTGCAAAGCAAACACTTTTTCATATACAGAGATCACATTGTCAAACAGAAACCCACAAGGGACTCAGGAAGGAGACCTTACATTAGCACAAATCAAAAAATTAAGTTACTGATCCCCAAAATTGATCATATATGCAGGTATTATTGAGCTGACATTCTACTTACACAATGAATATTTATTTAAGATTGTAACTCCCTTTTTTGTCCCTTATGAAAACAGTATTTATGGTTTTCTCAACTGGGACTATCCCCTTGTAGATTTTCTTAACAATGAATATGAAACAGCCAATATAAATACCATACATACAGAAATCTGAAGAACACCACAACATTTGTAATGAATAATTTGTTGGGTAAATTCTACCTGGTTTTGCTTAGTGATTATCCCTAAAGCAGAGTACAACTCATTGTGAATAGTTCTTTGCAAAAATTCAGTAGCTGTCATTTACTTTGCTAAATGCTGTCTGGAAGCAAGGCATGGAGGTTATTGTTTTTCCATGGCTAGAGAAATATATGACTTGTTCTAATGCAAACACCCACATGTAAAATTCTGACATGTACAGACACTGGCATCTGCACAACTTAATTGCAGGAACATTTGTTATTCATCAGTTCCAGGGCTAGTGGCATCCCTTGTGATCTGCATAACACAGACTGTCAGATCTTTTTACATTTGTTAAGACAAATTGTTTCTTTTTCAGAACTATCTGATCTTAATTTAAGAATTGTCAATGATGGAGAATTCCTCTCTGCCATTGGCTAATACGTAGTTCAAAATATTAATTAGGGTTACTTTCAAAACTATCAAGTGCTCTGAAAACTGTTCCCTCAAACATCTGAAAGAAAACCCATAGAGACATATTAGTGACAGAAGGTCACAAAAAAAAGTCACTCATCATCAAGATGAGCCAGTTCTTGCATAGTAGAGGTTTTTCCCAAATGTTTTCTCTCCTTTAATTATTTACCTCATAAAGAAACCAGCTAGATAGACTAAGTATGCTTTCAAGGCTAGGGCTTGCTACGTTTTAAAATTACAAGGGGTTTAGGCATTGTTTGACATATTGCTGCTTTTGCCTTCTACCTAACAGCACCAGCAACCCTTTACTGAGGGCAACCTTTAAGGCTAGAGTAACACAGTCAATCCATGAAAATAAGAAATTTAGTAGCCTATCTCTAAGAAAGTGAGGACAAGCGGGATAAGTGAGGACTTGTGGGACACATGCATAGGGTTTGTTGTAATGCCCAAGCATGGGTGGTCACAGCCTGCTATAACATTAATCCACTGTCCCACAAAACCCCACTGTCTCTATCAAATTAAGCTAAAGCAGGGGCTGAAAACACTGGGACACTGTGCACGATACATGCTCATGAGTGGTTCAAAGGCAATACTAAAAACTGTAATAGAAAAAGACCACTTCCTTCAGCATGACCAGCAACCTGCCACAAGCTCACCACACTGCAGACACATCCCCAATTACAACCGAGATGGATGAGTGCCTACTAAAGGTTTCTTAGTCAGACCAGTAAAACAGTCTTAACCAAAAGCTAGCAAGCTAAGCAAGATCTTTAAGCCAAGCAAATGGAAATGGAAAATTTTATAGGATATGCTAAATACTGTGCTGCACAACTGCAGATGGCTGTCATGTGGTGCAGCCCATTTCAGTGTGGTCAGCTAACACAATACACATGCTGGTGAGTACCCTGGGACCAAAGCAGAAGGCTCTCTTTGGAGCAGCCTCTCCTCACTGTGGTCTGGCAGGCAGTGAATGGCATGATATTTGAAAGGGAAGTCTAAGAAATGAGCACACCATCATGGCTCTGCTCTGAGATATTCATCCTTCCAACTGGATCAGACAAGGTGGCCACCTGTCCCAGAAGCACCCATCAGGTGCAACAGTAGCAGCATGAGGAGAATGGCACTGAGCATCCATTTCTGGATTCCTAGAAAGCAGTGACACGGCTCCACCATCATTCTGCACAGCCCTCTGAGGAGAGTGATGGCCACTGGGGGAGGGTTGAGACCACAAACACACAGCCACTGCCCAGAAGCACTCAGCTGTAAATCTGGAGACACCTTTAAAATCAAATTTGGAAGATGGATGCATCAACTGAGTACTTCCTTCAGCACGGCCAACTGGTCCAGCATGGCTCATCACCTACATGTCCCTTAGTATGGGCACAACACTGAGAGCGAGTCCCCTGGCACCAGAGATCAGGGGCTAGGAGGCAGGGTGAAAAGACCATGCCTTGCATCAAAAGGTTTGGGCTTACATCCCAGATTGTCACCAACTGAGGGTGGTTTCAGTGGGGTCACGGTTGCACTGTCATTACCCTACGACAGCACCCTATCACCCTTATTAACTCGCACCAAAGAAAAGCTGCTGGAATCGTCTCAACACAGAGTTCGTGGGCCCTCAGCTCCACAAGTGTTTCTGTTTCACTGCTATGAAAATCTCTTATTTGTGTGAAGAATTCAGTCTAATTCTTTGCTGGCTGAAACCCACTGAGTGGTGAATCACACTTGGAGTATGCAAAACTTTTCAAAGGTTATAAATGCTATGTGTTTTCACAAATGAAACAATTATTCACAGCTTCATGATGTTTTGGGTACTGGTTCTGAGACAGTATTTGCTCATTGATGTGAATAACTATAAAGGATGCTGGAACTTTAGGGCCACTCTTAATTTTCTTTTACCTTATCCAATCACATACCGGTAGGCGTTGTAGAGATTCCTCTTTTCATTCATACTCTGACATCGTCCCTCAACTGAACAGGGCAAGGTGAAGTTTCTTGCAGGGAATTCCATAAAGCAGTCACTGTTACTGGTGCAAGAGCTCTCCTCAATGCTGGCATCATCCAGATCTGTCACCTTCAGTTCCCCATCCACAATCACAAACTGCCGAGGACGAAAATCCAGTAATGTCACAGAGCCAAGAGGAGAGTGAGCCAAATAATGCAGAAGCCGAACTAAGCTGAGACATATCTGAAACACAAAATCATACACACCCTGCATTATTTTCTCAGTGGAATGTATATAACAAAACCACTTTAGTTGAAGATATGTTCATAAATATATGACTTAATATAAGAATTCTAATTTATCCTTAAAACTGAATGTTGCAACCAAGGTATTTTTCAAAGGATTAACATAACTGATTGTAAAAACCTTAGACTTGAAACAAAAATAAGCTTCTTTACCAGTGCTTTCCCACACTATTCTTGAAGCAGGGCTCATTGTTTCTATTCTTGCTTTTAATAGATATAAAAGTACTAACTTTTAATAACACATTACACACAGGCCTTGACCACACAGTCTGATCCTGCTCTTTTACAAACTCCAGGTCTGGTAATTTTGGCTGGATCACCCTGCACCCATGCCTGGAGCCCTAACTGCAGACAGTGTCTGTATTGCCTCTGTACAGATCCTGCTTTTTGACTGCTTTTATAATTTTTTTCCACTGGTTCTGATGTTTGCCTTTTTCCAGGAGAGAAGGAAGCAAATTCCCAGAAAGAACAGCACCACAGATCCTCCGTAATTCACCATGCTCACAATAGAACACATACATCCATCTGCCTTGGTGGATCTGCCTTGATGGACCCTCATGCACCACTTTGAGGCTGCGGAGGGGGTTCTGTGCTGATGTTTCACTTATCAGTTACAGGTTTGTAACTTTAGTAACTATTACTAGACAGCAAACTCAATGAACATTGAACTCAGCCTCCCTACCAAAGTACTGTTTTGAATCCACACATTCCTTTAGAGTCTACTAGGTAACCTATTAATGCAAATGCAGCATTAATATGAACATTGTTAAATATTGGAATTTTTATGTTATGTATTAAATTAATAACAGGTCATTCAGTCTAGTAAGCTTATTACTGTTTTTATATAAACTTAGTTTTCTGTTAAAATACAATGTTAAAGGCATGTGCTTTAAAACAGTCAAATCTAAATTTAATCTTGCTGCACAAATGATACACTCAGAGGAACACCTGAACACATCCTTGATAGGAAAGCTGAGCATATCTGAAATTATCCCTCACAGACTCTTCACCTGTGAAACATTAGGACAATCTCACACTTCTACATACTCATTCTTCTGGTTGACCAGACATGAACATTTTTTTCCTACTTACAGGATAAAACAGTTCACACAGAGGTACTTGTAGGTGCAGATAGGCCTGGATATGCAATGCCAATCTACACCCTTTCCTCCCTCTGCAAGGATACAGAACTCATGTCTGTGTCACCTTGCAATACACTGTATAGCAAAAGCACATCCAAGCCAAACTAATCTAAAATACACGTATCTTCAATTGCTAAGAAACCCAGAATTTAGTTTGAATAAAAGCACAGGTTGTAATTTAAAAATATTGTCTTTTCTCAAATGTCAAAAAGCTCCTCCTCCTGCACCAGTAACCTCTGCAATAACCCCCGACAGGCTCTGCTGTGCAGACCTGCTGCCAGGCTGGGAATGCAACTACACACAAGATTTAAGCACACAGAAGAAGGCTTTGCTCTGTATCATGCACCTCTGTCTTATTCATCCTACTGCTGAATCCCCCAACACAAGGAAATGATTATTTGTGGGAATAAGCTTCTGTAGTATTTATGTAGCCATTTTCAAGACTGGACCACAAACAAATCTCATGTATAAAGACAATTTTATTTCCTTCCTCTTTATGTTAGTTGCACCCTAAATAAACTAATGTGCATGACTTCATTACAGTGGTCACAGGAATGTTTTATCTGAAATTCTACCTCTGTGAATCAGCTCAACACCTTCATCTAATTATCCTTCATCTTCCTTTGCAATTGCCTACTCAGGAATATTCACACTGGAAGGAAACTTCTCTGTTTATAACCCATAGTGTAACATATCTCTTGGTCATTTACTCAGTACGTAATTGCTGTCACAGTCCGTTATTTGCATTCCCTGAATGAGACAAGCCAAAGGCAGGTGGTCACGCACTTTGGGAGCCCTCACGAGTACCTCTACCCCTTATCAAGGCCGTACTTACGTCAGGAAAAGAGATGAAGATTAGCACAGGGAACACACTTGCTCCACCTATATTAGTAAAATAAACTCTGCCAGGGAACATTCCTGGGCACAAAAACTTAATCCTACATGCACACTGGCTAGCATGGTCTCCGGCCTAGGTCTGACTGGGACCAAGGCTGTTCTGGATGGTGTGGGGGACCATCTCTGACAGGCATGCTGCTTGCAGCCTTCAGAGAGTGGAAGAATTCAATAGCACAGGCGTGGGCTGCACCTAGCTGTTTCGACTCTGAGATCAGTCAGGCGCACTTTAATTTTCTGGCACAGATGTAGCCAAGCAATCCAAAGTGTTTTAGATGAAGACTGCTGCTGCCTTTAAACGTCCTAGGGAGTTAACTTCAGACAACAACACATCCCAATATACACCAAGTGAGACAGCACTGTCTTGATCAAAGCATTGCTGCAGTCTGGCTTCATTTTGGACAAATTAAGTGTGACCTTCATGCTCCTGGTAAACTGCCAACGCAGTGGACAAACTGGGTTTGAGATTTGTGTACATTTATTTCACCCTTCCTCCCGTAAAAAATGAACAGAACAGGAAGCAGTAGAAAACAATTATAAAACAAACCTATGATAAGGATCAGGAGAGAAACGTAACATCTTTCTATTATTTAAATCTGAGTTACAGAGCACAATGCTCAATGCCAAAAATCATGAGCCTCAAGCTTTAACAAATATGAAATGTTTGAAGATATCATGCAAAAACCGTATAACTGGTTACAATTAGATAACATCAACAGATAAAACAGAACAGTATCTTAAACATTGCAGAAAGGGAGTGATAAATACTGTTTCTAAACCAAGATGTAATCATATGCAAAACAAGCATTTAATAAGTGTGAACTGCACTAGCATCTGTTTCATAATATTATTTTGTATTCCTCGCTCTCTTAAAAGACTTTATAAAACAGTTGCTACTCACCCGAAATCTGTCTTCCCAGGAAGTTTGTAAAAGCTGAATCATCTCTAAAGGCGAACCCAGTTCAGTGATAGTCGTCAGTGTGTCTGGGATGTCATTGCTATCTTGGTAGCAATAGCCATAGAGCTAGAAACAATCACAACCAGGCAACATCAACATAAAGTACATTTGCATGTGGATTCCCAAAGGTTGCTTTGAGCAAGTTATCTGGCAGGACCTGTGACTCTGCAGGGGGCCCAAGCTAGAGCAGCTCATGAAGAACTGTAGCCCATGGTAAGGAGTCAACATTGGAAAAGTTCATGAGAGGCCTGTCTCCTCTATCAGGGGCCCCAGCTGGAACAGGGGAAGAGTGTGAACAGTCCTTTCCCTGAGAAGCAAAGAGCAGCAGAAACAATGTGGGATGAACTGACTACAACCCCCTTTCCCCACTCCATTGCACTGCACGCTAAAGAAGATAGGGAAATCAGGAGAGAAGTGGAGCCCAGGAAGAAGGGAGGAGTTGGGGGAAGGTAATTTTAAAACTTGTTCTTATATTTCATTAGCGTCTCTTGGGGAATTAATTTTTCCCCAAGTTGTTTCTCTTTTGCCCATGATGGTATGTAATTGCTGAGTGATCTTTCCCTGTCCTTATCTCGACCCACGAGCTTGTCTTTAATTTCATCTCCCCTCTTCAGCCGAGGAGGGAGCAGCATTGGTGGACATCTTATATCCATACAGGACCAAATGCGTAAGAAGAAAAACAGTATTAATTTAAATATCCATGACTGCAGAAGCAGAAATCTATCAGAAGAAAGTCAGTTTAGTCTACGCAATACATGACTAAATAAGACTCATTCTATGCTTTAAAGACATCATAAAGTGGCTTTTAATGACATTTCCTATGGGACTACCATCTGTGCATTAAGTGGTAATATTTGTTTGAATGACACAGCACGCTGAAAAGTAATTGAAATGCCAAAAACTTATCTTTTCCCAATCAGAAACTTCCTCTCACTATACCTGATGGACTTCTGTGCTCAGTATCATTAAAGCAGCGCAAATACTACAAAATACTATTGCCAGTAGCTTCTACAATTTAAAAGCCTTTAAATGGCAATTTCAGCTATGCTCCAGCTTCTTCTTTTATTTGTTTTCCAAGGACGTTTGAATTATTTTCACTTGCACAAATAATTGCACAAGAATAATATTTAAAGACCGTTGAGATGTCTTGCTTTATATGGAGTGGGACAATGCCTGACAGGGCTGGGGGACAGGCTTTTATGAGCTCCCTGCCAAGCCCTGACAGAGAGGCCGTTAAATGAGCCTGATAAGGATCTGATCGCAACTTTCCAGCCAGAAGAGCATGCACATGAAATAAAAAGAAATTTAATCCCTGCCCTACATCAAATAAAACATACAGTAAAACAGTCTGTGTGAAAACGCAGCATTAAAAAATGCCCTGTTGCTATTCCTCTACTGCCTTGCCCTGAGTAATTTGATTTTTCAAACCTCTTTTATTTAAAACACTCAGGACAGATGACAGGGGCCTTCTCTGTGCTGAGGGGACTCAGATATATCCCTGCAGAAGATGCCAGGTTCACGCAGACCAGAACTGGGACCTAAGACATCAGGAAAGCAAAGCCAAACTAGCGAGTGCCACTAGTGGAGGGAGCAGGCTGAGGCTGCACAGAGCCGCTCAGAGCAATTCCAGTACGGAGCACATTCTTACGGCTTGTGACCTTCCCAGGCAGAAACGCAAAGACCAGGCTAAAGTCAGCAAATACAGGATTTGTTATGAACCATGCTGCTAGTTTTGACTGTAGCTGTCTACGTTTAAAGGAAAAAGGGGTGCCAAAAAATGTAAAAGAAGTAAACAATTTTTCTTTTTGGTGTAAAAATGGCACTGTATTTCAAAACAGCTGCTTAAACATGGACATTAAACTAAACAGAAAAAAAGAGCTAGAAGATTTTATTTTAAAACATGCCAAAAAGAGAATTTGTGATAGATGCCCATATGAACATTTGAAGTACAAGAACAGACCTTTGTCTTTACCGCCATGACCATGACAAAGATATCAACAGCAGTAATTTCCTAATTTAGAGCCATTCAGACCAGACTTGGGTTTGATCCTTATCATCGGTGACACCGTTTTTCTGCAGCTTAATGACAGGAGTTAAACCTTCATGCGCTACAAACTATCTTAGAGGATCACATCAGCACAATTTGCTTAAGCCTTCCGAGATAGCCAGAAATTAAATCAAATGAAAATATTTAATACAATATATATTACTTTCTCAGGGACAAGTTGGATTCTGCAGTCATTAACTATTTCATCTCTCTCTTGCACGTGGGCAGACTAAGGAGGCAGTATGAATCTCAGTAGGTTTGAAAACCCTCACTTCTGAGTGTCAAAATCTAGCATCTGTTTCTGTATCATCTGCAGAGTTCAGCTCTTCTCTTTACTACAGTAATATTATCCATTGTGAAAAAAAAGGTAAGGGAAATTAGCAAGGAATCCTGCCTGGGAAATGACAGTATTGCAATAACTGCTGGTTCACAGTAACACTGAATACAAAAAAGGTATCAGTCTTCATTAGACATTCTCAACATTTGTGAAAACAATTCAAGGAATAGGAATGCAGAAGACAAAAAACAACTATTCCTTTTGATTGTAAAAATGTAAGACATAAGTATATATATTTGTACACATAACATATTGAGAAACTAATCTTACTATCTGTTTATGTGTATATTAACACAGGAAGAAATTACAGTACCTGTTTGTGTCTATTTTACCTCAATCCACCACTGTCAATAGTAATAATAATGATTTAGGTTTGCTCTCAGAGAGCTGGAACACTGCTTGTAAGTAAATCATTCATTTTAGTGTCCAATTTGTACCTTGGCAAAAGTCTTCACTGCCCGAGTATCTGAGTATTCAGTGTGTGTTTTACCATACTAAGATCCCTTTAATCATTTCAATCATCACAGAAGCTTAAATGACCTGATAGAGTTTGGGTTTCATATTAAATTGCTCTTTATTCTCTCATGCAAATTTTCTTGCACAAGTACTCTGAACTTAATCAGCCTTACAAGCTGAAAAATGTAGTACTGAGCAAGTTCATATAGGTTTAACTCAAAAATATATAATCTAACCTGAGTTCTTTATTACTTTTACTTGTGTGAAACTTCTCCAGACGCCGTGTTATTACATAATTATATAGAGTTATAAAAGCACAGAAGTCTGAGATATAAAGGATTTATTGGGACATATTTATGCTTTTCTAAATGAACTCCTAAAACTAAATTCAAAAATGCACATGTAATTACATGGCCGTATTTGTATGTGCAATTACCATGATTACAAACTGGGCAAGTCCCAACAGCCAGTTAAACATCTAAAATGGTTACATTCATCCCCTCTTGATGAACCACCCCCCAGCATACAGATGTTGCAAAATACAGAGTACACAGAGATGTAAAATATTTCCAGACATTAACAGTTAGGCCTTTCATTTAAGAAGACAACTTATACAACACCAGAAACAAGTACAGAGGTAGTACTACCAAAACACTTTTTTTTAAACTTCCTTTTGTTTTTGTCCAATCCATTTTAAGGTCAGAAATGAGACAGAATGGTTTGTATTCCCAGACAGTGAAGTAAGAAACAGATAGCTGGTGCATAAAATAACAAGAAAAATAACCACATGGGGAAACTGAATATAGCAGGAAGCAAAAGATGAGCCAAAATATCTCCTCTATCTGAAACTCTGTTAGGTTAGACATCATTCTCAGCGTCACAAAGCTACACTTCAGACATATTCAAGAGCGATGGTTTTCATACGCTTTTTCAGCATGGTTCCAATTAAATGAATGGAAAAAAACACAATCCCACATCTTTTACTATCTCAAGTCACTGCATTTAAATGCCATCCCAATATATTTTTGTGCAGAATCTAATAGCAAACAGTCACAATACTGGGACATTTGTCTGTTTAGAAAAACACATGCCAGATATGAAATGTTGACCTGTTCTCGTATCATGTGCTGTAATTCACTTCGAGTAGCCCCATTTACTGAATTATTCCCCTACCATTTGGATTTTCACAGTCATAAAGGCTCAGTCCTGCACTAGTCTTTCTGCACCCAAAACTCCCACTGCCTCCCAGCTGTTGTCAGGAACACTGGGCATACACGGTCAGCCCCTGGGAAAGCTGTATTACATTGTAGGAGCCCATGTCCCTAAACCGGTCAGTTCACCTCCCTTTACAATTCCCTTTTACTACAAATTATGGGGACAGAGCTGCCCCTTTCAGAAGGGCTGAAGTAGCAGGGCAGGGCAAAAGCAGAGGTCATCCTCTACACAAAAGCCAACAAGCTTACTGAATAAAAACACAAAATAAAGAAGCTTATTAAGCTGTCATCAGCAGGGTAAGTCTGTGTAAACGACGAGCCCTCCTGCATTGGTGTAGGCACCCTGGCCAGACCTTCAGAAAAATAGATGTCAATCCAGAACCACCATCAAAGTGCTACATTTCATTTGTGGAGGTTGCTTAGTCAGGAACAGTAGGATCCACTTTTTCCAGCTGGGGTCTCCAGCCACTTTCCCCAGCTGGGGCTCTGCTGGCTCAGTTCAGCTCTGCTAAAGGCTGTGTCAGGATCACTGCCCCAGCTACTTGAAGGCAAAATATCCCTGTACAGATCATGCCATTTCACTAAAAATGAAATTTTTCATTACATTACATTACAATATATGTATTGTATTTTTCTTTTTCTTCAACCACAAACACTGGAAAGTTCTCCCTTTTTTCTTTAATGAATATGAGATTTCCGTGAGTCCAGGAGCAACAAATACATGAACACAGGGTTACTTAATCAAAACTGTGTCGAGATTGTATTTTGAACTGCTTTGGTGCCCAGGGGAAATAAAAAGCTCCCACTATCACTGGTGGCCATTCGATGAGCCATTTGCTTGAACTGTAATGTTTCAAAACCAGAAGGGCACATTTGAGAAGCTCTTGCTACCTGATTGCTAAGTGAACGCAGTATTTTTACACAACCGGTCCTTGAATTCACCTTCCATCCCTGGAGCACCCAGACAGTCCCTGCAAGAGTAGAAACCCTCAGCACTGCCTGAAACAGCTATGATTGACCAATACATGATCTGAGACATTTATGTCACTCCAAAATCTATTAATAACTTATATTTTAAATGTTACCCTTCATTGCTGATGATACATGCATACATAAACAAACAATCATGTATTTGTGTGTGTACATATGTAAGTTTCAATATACATATAACTTAGAAACATATTTGCACAGATATTTCAATGTTTTATATTTTTTAATATACATTAAAATACTTTTATCTATTGCCACACCTACTCAGCACAAAAGCATATGCAAATCTGTAACATGCATCTCCCTCGAAAAAACGGTGAGTTTCCTGAAATGCCTAAACTTAATAAAGATTGATCCAATGTCAACTTTCCTGCTAGAGAATATATAGACACGGCACACAAGAAGTAAATGGAATTTTTCCCCATTGAAATCTAGCAATCAAGCCCTACAAAACGCTGAGTTTCACTAAGAAAAAGACTTTCATACAGGGCATCCCCAGCACCATGCATAGCCCATAGCAGGATTTCCGCTGCTGCTGAATACTGGAATCAAGAGCAAGAAGTGGGTAATTCAAATACTAAGCTCTAAATTCATAGCTCTGTCTAGGCTTTCATTTATAAACTGGCACTAAACTCCAGAAGAACTAGAAGGTACAAGAACCTCATACCTGGCACTGTTAGTGAACATGTTACTAAACATTTTCATTAATAGAAAAATTAGAATGCAGTACTTAGAATTTTACATGTATCTAATCATATCTGTCAGTATATTTGTAGAGGCCCACAGATATCTCCATAGATTTTACATGTATATGCATGTATACATATACATACATACCTGCTACTCTGACACATATTATGTTGGCTGTAATCCCATGATTTAGTAACATTATCTCCCTTTTACTCTCCCTGACTTCCTTATACTCTGAAGTGGAAAATTCTTCTACTAAAAACATTTACAGGACTTTGAATTTGCATTGCACTGCACAAGCTCAAGGTCCAACCCTGCAAATATTTAGTCACACAACCAGCCTACTCTTGTAAAGCCTTCCAGTGAAGACAAATAGATGGCTCATACAACCACGAATTCAGTGGAAACAGGCTGATATCACTGGAGGTCTAGTTCATTATCTTGTAAATAGCCAGATCAGAAGCTCCCCTGACCTCCATCCACAGCCACCGCATTCAGGTCCACTGCACCGCAGGTTTAACCCTTTGTCATGATGCGATTTTCCATTACAAAACTGCCAAATAACCTTTGTGTATCACATAGCCAGAAAAGCATGTCTTGGATTCACTGTCATAAATCCATCTATTTAATTCTTCTTCCTTAGGTACACAAGTCATATCATTTTGTACTTTATCATAGCGAGCTTAAAATAAGCCTGGAGTCTCTCTGCAGCTACACAGTCCAAGAAAAAGGCAAGTTTTTCCCAACTAAGTTGTTCCAAATTTGGCCTAAAACAATATAAAATACCCATGTTTGGTGTCTATTACCTAAACTGAGCAATTCAGCTGAGTGTGACAAAAAATAACAACTCCTGTAAAATTAGTCTAGAGTCAATATTAGTATTAGCACAGTGCCTGTGAGAACGAGTTCTATTCAAGTTTTTCATGGCCATCACAGAAATGAAAAATGGCAGTAGAAGTTAGATGCCACAAATGACTGTCTTGGCACAAAAATACACACACACAAAAAAAAAAAATGCCAGCTTGTGAATTTGAGACAGACACTTCACAAACCAGGGTTGCAACACTTCCAAGCATGGCCCCAGCTGACACCTGAATCCACCAACGTTCTCTGTGTTCAGGAAGCAAGCAGAAGGCAGGAAGAGAAAAGTTATGCTAGGCCTGGTATACCCTTCATCTCCTGATTCCCTGGCCAACCACCACAGACCTGCCTGACCCTCCCAAATATGGCTGCAACTAGAAGACAGAGCATGTACAAAAGGGCTACCACAATCAGATTAAAGGATAGGATAGGATAGGATAGGATAGGATAGGATAGGATAGGATAGGATAGGATAGGATAGGAAAGGAATTTCAGCTGGTCAGTTGGAAGGGATATGCAATGATCATCTAGTCCAACTTCCTGACCATTTCAGGGGTGACCAAAAGTTAAGGCATGTTCACAGAGTATTCTGAGTTGGAAGGGACCCACAAGGATCATCAAGTCCAACTCTTAAACTGCACCACTGCCTGCCTCGTGGGAATCGAACCCAGGTCTCCTGTGTGATAGTAGGGGACACTCACCACTGTACTAAAGTGGATTGCCCAAACGCCTCTCAAACACTGATGGGCTTGGGGCACTGACTGCTTTTCTAAAACGCCTGTTCCAGTGTTTGACTACCCTTTCTAATGTCAAGTCTCAACCTTCCCTGGTGCAGCTTTGAACAATTCCCACATGTCTTATAACAGGGTACCACGGAGAAGAGATTTACCTAGCTACTCCACACTGGGCAAGGGAGAGTGAAAGGATAAATTATTAAAAACATGTGCCTCCCCTTACAATCTGTCCTGGTCATAACTACGCAATTCCAGGACAGGATATTGACAGAGTAGAATGGCCTTGTTCATTCATTGCTGCTGCCATGAATAAAAGCAAACAGCAAGAGAGAACTTGGATCATACCTACCACATCCTGTGGTGACCAGTGATCTCTCCAAGACACTGTAGAGGAGAAGCAGTGCTGGGCTCTCCTTGAACAAACTGGATGAAATTGCAAATCATCAGCTCCCATAAAGGAGGCAGAAATTCAAACCAGAGTCTTCTGGAATGATTTATGTGGCACATAAAACTGAGAAGCAACCATAGAAATCATTCAACAAATGATTGGGATTAGTTTTATGAATGCTACTTTCAAAAGTAGGAACAATGTAGCCCTTTTAACTTATATGATGGCACGTGCCTTATGGAAAGCTGTTCCTGCCAGCAGCTTTGCAAGCAGAACACTCTGCCATCCCAAGCAACTCAACGGGAAAAAATACTTGGTGTCTTCATCATCAAGATGTGCAGCTTGCCTTACAGGGACATGAACAGTTAGAGATGATTTGCAATTGTATCAGCTCTAGGCTTCCAGCAGCTCTGGAGTTCTTGTTAACAGATCCTTTCTTCACCCTTAAAAGTGCAGGATAACATCTGGGCCTTTTGGGAAGCAGTCTCGCAATAAAGAAGCACTTCGTGTAATTCTTCTTTCCTTGCCAAACCGCATCTGTCTGCTCTCGCTGCCCTTCTCCACTCCACCCTGAGCTCCTTGGGGCTGTAGGGACATGTGTTAGCAGCTGCGGGCTGTCTCCACTGAGCCATCAGTAGGTGGCACTGCCTGCTCTTTTCTCTCCACCCACATCAATGTCCAGTCCCAACACCTTATATACAACCACCACTAACAATTTTGAAGGGTGCCCAAGAGACCGAGACGCCTCATCTCCTTCAACGTGCACCTACAGCAATGCCAAGCAATGGATTCACTGGAACCAAGGAGCAGCTCCACCGCTGCTCAAGGGGCTGCAGTGGTGGCTGCGATTTCCAGAGAAAAGAGGTGATCAGCAAGAGATGTGAACCCTCCTGCCACTAACAAGATTTGGCAGGCTCAGCTGTCTGGGACCTGAAGCTCCTCTGACCCAAATGCCAGTTTAACAGACACTGTCAGACTGGTCTTGCACCATGTGGTGGCCTCATTCATCTCTAGCCAACCTGTCCCAAGAGAAGCTCAACTGAGCTAGTTTAGAAAAGCATCAGAAAGCATTCCCTATGTCTAAAACGACCCTCCCACTTGCAGCAATGCCCTACTGATGACTATGTGGAGTGCACGGTCAGACTACAATCAACTGCCGCCCCAGCCTGGAAGATAAATTCTCATTAGGTATTTGGGTTTCTTAGGTTTTGATCCACAAGAGCTGGGAACCTCTGCTGCCCCATCCAAAATTCAGAATCACAAATTCTACATGTAGTCATCCACCAGCTCATATCAGCAATTGCAGCACTCTTCTCAGGCCAGCAGTCTCCAAAGTTGAGATGATCAAAGTCCAGACATGGATCCAGACATGGATCAAAACATTGCTGGGAATCCTGCACCACTGCCACCCCAAAAGGAATTCAATACCCACCGACTGGCAACAGGGAAGAGGCCCCTGAGTAGCTGTTTCCACTATAGCATGATCTCCCCTTCCCCCTGCCTTTTGTGAAAACAACAGTGGATTCCCGCAAGAAGGATAGTGAAGGACTAGACTTTCAAGAGCCCATACATTCCATATGCAAATGTGTTTGCACTGAAATTAATTGTATATTGACTTCCTTCAGACTTGGAAAGATTGTCTACTTCCACCTGGAATAAGCAAACTGTGTGCAAAGCTTTATTATTTCAATTCTCGCATTAATACTAAAACTGTTGGCTATGCATATGTACAGAGAAACCACCAGGGTAAAAAGGTCTGCTAATTATCACATGTAAAGAAAAGAAAATCTTGTTTAAAAATACGTATTTAAAAATATTGTGACCGGCTGGCACATTTTAAGCCTATTTGTCAGCAGCAAGTGATGTATTCTTTGCAGTACTATTTTATTCAATTAATTTTTCAAGAGACAAATATTCTCACTGCGATCATGACCATTTAAAAAAAAACAAAACAGTTACAAATGCAATAGAACTAACTGAACCAACTCATACAGAAACTGCTTTGATATTTAGATTGTGACTTTTCTAGTCTAGATGCCATCTCATTATTTCCTCGGAATGCTTTAACTTTACACTAAAGCTAAACAAACCAAATGAGCCAGCCGTGTCCGGGCAGCCAGCAAACCATTGGTGCTGTTAGCAGCTAGTGTCTTCCATCAGCCTCAGACAAAGTCAACCCTTTTCCTTGAGCTTTTGTGTGTATTTTTAAGAAATCAGTAGCTCCTTCTGAAATGAATCATTGTGAATTCACACCAGAAGTGCCGATAAATAGCTGTCACAGAAATAAGCCTGCACTTTTCCAAACATCTGCAGCTTCAGACCTTCCCTCCCCTTCTCTTCAGCAATGATTACAAAGAACGAATGGCAACACCCTTAATTCTGATACTCCAGGGCTATAATTACATTATTACAGTAAATCAAACATTGCCTTTGTGTCACTACAATCAAGCTCGTTGTTTGAAATTAACTGCAAATGGTTTGACTTTCTTTTCTTCCTCAAATATGGGCAGGGAGGAATTAAAGCACACTAAATCATTCTCCCCACTAAAACGCACGGCAAGTCAAGATTCAGACAGCAGCATTTGAACTCTGCAAGAAAAGAAACCGCAGCATAGAGAGAAAGGGAGAGAACGGGCACTGCACTAACACAGAGCAACTGCAAAGCAATTAGCGGGCCGCTAAATCCTCTGTTCCAATAAATCAGTGACCCAGTTCCCCCTCTTCCCTAGTGCCCTTCATTATAAAATCAACTTCAATGAACTACTCCTCTCTTTCCCACTCCAAAGAAAATATATTTCCACTGCAGCCTGCACCTGCCCTTCTCCCAGCGGCTGCCGTCCCAGGGAGCCTCGGGCAGCCCCAGATTGCAGGGCCAAAGGGGGGAGGTGGCCCAGTGCCGGCCCTTAGTGCAAGCGATGGGCAGAGCACAGAAATAAAAACAGGAAGGCAATCTGCTTGTGCCTCAGCATTGCCTAATGTGAAACCACTCTCCCTCTTGCTGGTTTTCCACGTTTCTTTTGCTAGGCTTGATTTACCACATCTGCCAGAGCTGACACATCTGGCTCCTTCCCCAGGCGAAGGGCATGGTGGATATGTCAGCATGTTGACTGGTACTTTCTGGAAGGAGCTCTTTTCCCCTCTATCATATATTGTACAATAATCAAGTCTTTTTAAAAGGATGGGGGGGGCGGGGGGGGGAAAGCTGATTTTGACAAGAGACAGGCCAGAATGAGAACTGCTGAGGCAGTAAAGAACAAGCCTGTTATCTTACAAACTACACTTCAGGCTGTCAACTGCCAGAGATTTACACGAAAACCCCCTTTCCTAGGACTGAACCGACACGAAACTTTATTTCCAGCAGAGGAAATTCATGAACGCATTTAGCCCGACCAGCCTCTGACCAGAGCCAGGGATGCTTCCAGCCCAAGCCAGGGCGGCTGCCGGCCGCCGGCGTGGATGCGTTTCTGGGGCCGCTCGCCCCTACGCCTGCAGCGTGGGGAGCCGAAGGAAGACTTGTCTCGAGCAGCACCGGTTCGCCTCTGATGCAGGAGGAAACTCCGGGAACCCTTACCGGCACCAGCCGCCGCTCTCCCCAAACCCTCCCGGTTCCCTTCGCCTGCCCCAGACGGGGCAGCTGCGGGCTGCCCGCCAGCCCTGCTCTGCCTCGGCACGGCAGGCTGGCAGGAGGGTGGCATGTCCTTCCTGCTATTTATAGCGGCCGACTCGTATTTGGCTATGCCGGGAGTCGCCGGGGAGGGGGGGAAAGGAACAAAAACGAGGTAAGAAGCTCCCGGCCCTTGATGGCCCAAAAGATGTAGTGTCGTGCCTCTGGCATCCTTAGCCAGTGTGGTCCTCCTGTTCCAACGGGAGCTGAAGCGCCTGTCAAAATCCAGAGGAGAGGAGGAGATGCTGGCTTTTTAACTGATTTCCTCTGCCTCCGCAACAAACCCTGGACAGTGAACTCTAAGCCCTGGATCGGCTTCTGCTGAAAACAAACTAAAAATTCATCATGATGTCAGCCAATCCGAGATTTTAAGAGAAACATAATACATTTCATGTTACTCTCCAGTGCCCATTTTTTGATTCAGTTGTAGAGCTCCTGCACGACAGACTTGCCCCTGGCCCACAGCGGTGCCCCAACTGTGCCCAGAGAGAGCCTTTCAGGTTGATTTTTACAGTCTTCTTTCAAGCTAATGTCTTAGCACACGTTTGTCCCTCATTCAGGTCACAGCAACCTGTCCCCGTGCACCTCCAGAACATGATGTGTTTAACAACAAGGGGGAGTGATGCCCAGAGGCTCAGGGGTCTCCTGCTCCCAGCCTGACAACACCACTGGAGCTGATACAGCCAGAGAGCAGGCGAAAGAAAAAAAATCAGAACGAAACTGAAAACATGTTTCTGATTTAAGTGTAATCTATTTTTAAATGGGGTGGCATGTAAATATGAAGCCCTAATTAACAGAAAGGACTTTTGCCCATGCATTTTCCCAGCACGAAGCCTGGGCGTGCCTCTTCCAGCAGTGGTGGTAGTGACTGCTCATCCTCCAGCTGGTCCTGCTCCAGCCCTCTCCCGGCCCCGCCACTGGACACCCTGCACTGCACCCTCACTTGTCCCTCCGGAGTCCACCTGACATCCCAAAATGGAAGAGTGAATTACTTCAGCTCTTCCAAGGTTTACCGTGAGGGGAGCAGGGCTGTAGGCAACTTCAACAGCGCTGCTGGAGGACCCTTCTGCCTGCACATGCAGGAGACAAGACAACATACCCCCATTCCATTTTGTGAGGGGAGTGGCTCCAAATTAATGCCAAATTCATCTTTCCAGAGAGCTACACATGAGTAACATGGGAAACAAACACTAATGCCTACCAAAATGACTCACAACTTCAAGCTTCAAGTTCAGCCTGGCCAAGTCGCCTACAGTGAGAAAAAAAAAAAAATCTTGGGAGAAAAAACCAAAACATCCTCTCAAAGGTTAGAACTGTACGGTGTGTTTCCTGCTGTCAATACAACCCGTAACAATGGCTGCAGCCAAGCACAAGTTTTCCAAAAAGAACTCATCACAGCATAAGAGGAGTTACTAACATCCTTCCTAGGAGCACAGGGTTTTGTGTTTTGCAAGATGCTCTTTAGGTGGACCTGGCACCACAGAGGAAAGAATATGGAACAGGGAAGGAAGAGAAGGAAGGTGTCTATTTTCTTGGCGGGGATAAATAATGACCAGCCTTTCTCTGAATAGTACGTATATGAAACTCGAGATCTTTGATCGCTGGGACCCGAAATTCTTGTGGGGGAGCTGGTACCCTTGCCGCAGCTGCTGAAGAAGAAACACAAAACTCCTCTGCCCGATTCAGTTCAAAAAGCACGTACTGTGAGACCGTCTGGTCTAACGTTCATTTTTTATTCCGCTGCAACGCTCATTCTATGCGAAACGCAATAGGAATTTCCATACCAGCATTTACATCCAAATGGACCCGCTGAGATTCATGCTGATGTGGAACAGTCCTACAATGCAGCCCCTTCTGGCAAGTACCGCGGTGCCGGCGCAGCGGCCAGCGGGATTCGCACGGGGCCTGACCCGGGGGAGCACCCCGGGGACTGCCCCGTGTGCTGCGGCTGTGCGGACCCGGCAGGAGCCGCCGCCGAGGCTGCGCCCGCCGGGAGCCCCAGCAGAGACTGCCAGGGGTGACCCTACCGCCGCCTTCTCTCAGGGGGTGTCCGGAGCCTACGCCGTTAGCATTCAAGACGGCCTTTATTTCCCGAATTTGAGGTGTACTTGGATCAACGAGTTCTTCCTCAGCCTTTTCCCTCGCCCCCTTCCTCACCTCAGTATTCATTTTGTTTACGAGGAATACGGGATCAGAGAACGAGCCGCAGGGCTGGCGCCGCGGGACTATGCCAGGCAGCAGAACGCGCCGCATCCCCATCGTTTCCCAGCCGTCCCCCCGGACCCGGCCAGGGCGATTCACTTGTCCCCAGGGGGCTGAGCACCGCTGCTGCCAGCGGAAAGCGCCCATCGACGCGCCTCCTGCCACCTCCGCCGATATGGCAGGGAGAAAGGAGGCGCGGAGCTGCCGGGCCAGGTCGGGGACATTTGTGTCGCCGGCCGCCGGCCCCCACCGACGGGCGTGCGGCTCCCGGCGGAACAGAGCAGAAGGGTGTGTGTTCAAATTCTCGGGAGCTCCGCGGCACGGTCCCGGCCCGCTCCCCGCGCACGCCGGGACTGGCGGCAGCAGCTCCGACAGGTTGCCCGCGGCAGGGCTGAGAAAACGGCAGCAAACCGGGGCGACCCACCCGCCCCGAGCCCACATACCTGCAGGACGTTGGCGTGGCGCAGCCGCTGCAGCAGGATCATCTCTTTGACGATCTTGTAGGCGGCCAGGCGGTAGCAGTCGCCTAGAGCGGAGAACTGCCGCACGCAGTGGGCGATGTCGTGCCCGCCGAAGTCCACGGCTTTCAGGGCCACGGCCAGCGTGCGGTTGAGGACCGCCTTGTAGACCGCCTTGGTGTACCCCGAGCCCAGGTACTGAACGCCGCTGACATCGCGGATGTCGCGGCAGCCCAGGAGCGGCGGCTCCAACGAGAGCTCGGCCGAGGCGCCTGCCCACGGTC
>WEKX01028973.1:44521-61894 GCA_013390025.1 Pitta sordida
CCGCCCCCGTCGGGCGCTACGGCCGGGGGCTGCCGGGCAGGATGGGAGCTGCGTGGCTGTGGGTGCTTCGTACGCGTGTCCGCCCAGCGCGGCGATGTGTGTGAGATGCCCTTGTCCCCCTTCAAGGCAGCCGCGGGATGTGGAGGTGTATTTCTGTTGTATAGCACCCACGTAGTCACAGAGCGACACAAAGGAAAGGGATTTGGGACCTTTTCCCCACCAAAATAAAGCGAAAGGAGGCGACTGCAGCCGGGAGCTGTGAGTTCGTCATTCGGAGTGGAAACTGCATCGGTCGCGCCCCCTCCAGCCCCAACTCAGCGGAGGAGAGGAGAGAGGGGCTGGGGGTGCGTGTCACCCTTTGGAAAGTGCAGCCACAAATCACGGGCTCGGCAGGGGGTAGTCCCTGCCCTGTTGGAAATGTGAATTGCAGGGGTGAGCGCTAATGACATGGTTATCCATCAAGCCCACATTACGATGCTGTTAGCAACTAATTAACAAATACAATCAGCCCGCGAAACTTCCACAAAGGAGAGACCATCAACAAGAGAAAAGCCGTAAAGAGTCAGGGGAGGCAAAGTTCACCACAATGGAAGCGGGAAATCATTTCCAATAGGGGAAAGGGACGAGGCATTTCTGTAATACACATCGGACAGACATTAAAAAAGAACACCAAAAAACAAAACCACACTCAACCCCCCACCGCCATCACCAACGAACACAAGACCAACAGCGGCGGTTCCAGGGAACTAGCGAGCTGTGACAGCCAGCGCTTCCTCTAGCGCCGTCAGAAAACGGCGCTCGGGGAAATTCAGCTCCCGCCCGCTGCTGGCGCCCGGACCCGCGGGGAAGAGCCCGGGGACCAGAGGCAGCGGCGAGACCGGCGGGAGGCGGGCAGAGGCAGCCCCGGCAGGGGATGTTGGAGACCGGCCGTCTCTCCCAGCAGCCTCGGAGTCACAGTATCACAGTATAGATAAGGCTGGAAAGGACCTTGAAGATCATCTAGTCCAACCTATAATCCAACTAACCTATCCTCTACATCTAGATATATCACTCACTACCTCGTCCAGCCTCCCCTTGAACACATCCAGGGTTGGTGACTCAACCAACCTCTGCAGGCAACCCATTCCACATCCGAATCACTCTTTCAGTAAAAAACCTTTTCCTAATATCAAGTCTAAACTTTCCCTGCTGAGTCTTTCTGTCTCTGCTTCCCGAGAACCCTCCGGAGGCACCGGGCGCACGGGCACCCGCTGCCAAGCACAAGAGGCGGACAGAACGACGGACCGCTGCCGTACCGGGTGCCCCATCCCAGCGGGGCTCCTGAGCCTGCCACTAACCATTGCGGAAAAGTGACGTGAGGGCGCGTAATCACCAATTAAAATAAAAATAACAACTGGAGGATTGCGGGGGAAGGGGGGGGTGTCTGTACCCGGCGGGTCACCAGGCTCCCGGGCGCCCAGCCTACCCTCTGCGGGCCGTCCGCTCCCGCACCCCGCTGCGCGCAGCCCCGCCGTACCACCTGCCCGCCCCGCGGCTGCTGAGACCACGGTAGGGGGGGAAGGTAGGCTGGGGTGTGTTGAAGAGCGGGGCTTTTGTGCTTGCTGTAACAGCAGGGTGGTGTGTTGGGGCTTTTTTGAGGGGAGAAGAGGGTATGTTGAGGGTTTGTGCTCTTGGGAAGTTTGGCTTTTGGGGGTTTTTTTTTGGGGGGGAGGGCATTTTGGTTTGTTTGTTTTCCTGTAATCGTTTCCGTTCTTATCTACTGGGAGCAGCGTTTTACCTTCCAGCTATGCCAAGGCAGCTTGGTTGCGGACATCCCGAGGCAGCTGGTTCCCGCTGTGGTCAGTGGGATTTCATGGGTGTAGAGGTCGGGTTGCCAACTGGGATTTTTTTTTTTTTTTGTGTGTCCCCGAAGTATGCAGGTTCATAACGGTATGAAACGCTTTTCCAAATATGTTGTGACACCTGCAGCCCTCCCTATTCTGAGTGGGATCCCCCTCAATCCCTGCAGGCGAAGGGAGGCTCGGGTTGCCTTCCCGCTGTAGGTGTGGGAGATTTGAATATATTGGACCTCCCCCGCTGGAGAGCCCATCCTCCCCCGACCACTGGCAGGGCAGAGGCCTCTTGAAGAGACCCCGTGCAATCCGTATTACCCAGCCGGTCATCCTAAACCGTGCGTCCTAAGCCAAGCCACAGCAGAAGGTGCGCAGCCGCCGTGCAGCCCGCAGAACTGCACGTCCTCTGAGAAAATCACGGCCATTTGCCCGTGCGCTTGAAACTTGAACGCTTGGCTGGATTTACGGCTTGGTTGATACGAGCCAACACTTTCTATTATTGCACAGATAGACTACGGGCGGAGCGGTTGTGCAAGCCGACACAGGAGGCGGCCTTGGAATCGTTACCAGCAAGTGGTGTGAGCTTAGCGGAATATTGCTTACAGGCCAAAATCCGGGCCACCCGAGGCCAACGACTTCGTGGAGAGGGGAGGGGACTGTGCTTAAATCCACGGGGATTTAAGCAGCCCCGTGGGGGCAGGGCCATCGCAGAGGGAGGGGCGATCCTGCTCTGCCAGGTATCTCCCATGGCACCTGCACCCCTGGGTGTTCGGAGGAGGGGCACGTCTCCCCGAGGTCCGCTTTTCTCGCAGGACCAGAGGGAGAGAGGTCAGCAGCGACATGGATGTTCACCCGTGAGGATTCCCCGGCGCCGCTGTGGCTGTGCGCCCGCGGAGGTTGCGCGCCCACCGTGTTTGCGCAGTTTACGGGAACACAACCGGACTGCAAAACAGATGGTCCGTAACAGCGGGCCACCTGTTTTTCACATCATGCTCCTTCTCAAAGCCGGTTTTCTTCATTATATCCCTCCCGACAGATACCATGAAATACATCACTCATTTAGATATGGGAGCTGGCCTCTGGAGGATGATTTGCGCGGACCACTTTGATGTTGAGAGACAGATTTCAAAAGACAGAAAGCCCCTTCGATGTTTCTAATTACCCCGCGCCCGGGGTCTGCCACTGATTAGGGCGGCGGTGCCGGGGTGATGCCGAGGCGGGCGGCCCGCGGGGGTGCAGCCCGGCTCGGCTCGGCTCGGCTCGCCCCAGCTCGCTCGGAGGGACAGCCCATCCGGCCTCTTCAGTCCTCCCTGTCACAGGGAAAACGACACGGGTGCCTCAGCAGAGCCTCGGCGAACAGCCCTTGCTGGCGTGAGAGCGGGACAGCAGCCTTTGCCTCACTTCCAGCGCCTCCCAGCCGCGGGAAGAGGCTTGGGAGCAGGCGCTATCTGCTCTCGCAGCCAAGGCTCGTTCGCGAGAGGCAGCGGTGAAAGCATTACAGCCCTTGCTAACACTTCTGCTCACATGCGAGCCTTTTATCTCGGCAGCGCAGTTGGAAAAGCTGAATCACCGCAGAGAGAGTGAGGACTGAAGGGTATTTTTTCATATGCAACAAGCTGCTCTTTATTTGATCTTCACAGCCCCGATTTCTATGAATATTCCTAAAGCTGAGGGATCAAACAGGAAAAAATTAAAACCATGCTCCCGCGCTAAATAAGATTAAGATTGTGGAAGTACATTGACTGCTCCTTGGGGAAGTAATTTTGTTGCTGCAGGAGCCATGGCTATCCTGGAGGCAAAGCTTGTGTTTCAGGAATGGGTGAAGGAAAAGATGTTTGGGTGTCAGCCTCCAAATCTGACCAGGAGCAATCTCAAGTGTCCCTGCTCCTGTTTTCTTCTGTGCTTCCAGATGGCTGCATGGGCATCACTAATCTATGGAGTGAATGAAATTTGCTAAGCTAAACTCCACTATCCCCACATTACATTTACAAGCAGGCACCTTAAAGCAAGGTTCACTGTTGGTCTCAAGGGATTTTGACTCCACGCCCTCAAAGAGAAGTCCCACATTTTCAAGCATTGGTAGCTAAAAGATCTCACTTAAAAACCACAACTGGAAACTGGGAGTTGGAATCATTCAGAGCTTCAGCTGAGGAAGTTTGTTCTTCCAGAAGTGTCTTGTGCTCATATGATTTTAGGTTTTAGTTGGATTATAGGTTGGACTTGATGATCTTCAAGGTCTTTTCCAACCTTATGAACACTGTGATACTGTGATACTGTGATTTCCCCTTGACACTTAAGGAGTTAATTTTTTTCTTTTTTTAATTACTTCATAATCTTCTGAATTCCTGGCCACCTTTTCTGCCTGCTGTGGAAGGAGGCTTTCCTTGGGAAGCCTCAAGACATGAGCCCAGAAGCCCCTTGAAAATGGAGTCTGAGACCTGTGTGTTTTTTCTGCTGAGGGGTCTTGTGTGCAACCTCTCTGTCATTCCCTGCTTTGCCAAAGACTGGTCAGTTTTCAGCAGGGAGTGGAAACCTTCTGTTTCCTCGGGGATGTGGAGCCGGCAGCGGGCCCTTGCCCATGTGTATTTGATAGCCTTTTGTAAGTTTTCTTACGTGGCAAAATCTTTGTAGTGCTTTTTACTTTAAGCAGGGTCTCCTTTTCTGATGTTTTTTTCTTTCTTTTCTCTCAGGAAACCCACTCCATTGTATATTTGAAGCAAACTGAGATGCAGCCGATGATATTAGTTCTGGCTGGAGTAAAAATGCATACAAGAAACACTGGATGTGTGCTATGAATCCAAAATAAATGGTCACTAACAGAGCCAGCAAAAACCTATGAGCTCAGATATTCTCTGAAAAAGGAAAAGCTTGGAGTTTACCTGCAGTGCTCTGCATTTTTCCGAAGAGAAAAATGAACTTTGGGGTTTAGAGAGCTTGGAAAGAGATGCTGGGGCACTGAACCTTTTTCATTACATTTGTGAATTGTGATGATTCTTGCATTTTTTGTGAATACAGCATCTGTAAGTGGGAGAAAGTGTTTTATCTCCTAACCTGTAATTCTCAAAGCACAGCAGTTTGGTTTTTATGTGCCAGATGTCAGTGTGCCCTGATTCTTCAGGCAGTTGGGATTAAAGCTTCCCAGTATCACAGAGGTGTTATAAGGATAACTCCAATAATGTATGTGGAAATCTGGTACTTCAGCGATAAAGACCCTGTAAATATTTACACAGACCGAAAAGCTCATGGAAATTTTACATTATTAGCTTAACTTCATTACAAGGAAGTAGTTGAGAAAGTCAGCAATATATTACATTTGCCTTTTTTTTTTTAATTAAACATTGACAACACATCTGGTGCTGCTTCAAGCCACAGGATTCAGAGGGTCACTCTTCCAAATATTTTACAATCTGCAGGGAAATATCAAGCAAAGGGAAGAAATTAACATAGCTGCTCTAAGAATAAATCCTGCCAGTCAGACATTTTACACTAAAAAAAATAGTGAGTAAAGAACAACCAGAGAAAATAATTTATTTGGACATTCAAAAGCCTTTTGATAAACACCCATGCAAGAAACTGTTAAGGAAACTTGGTAACCACAAAGTGAGAGGTAAAGTCCTGTCATGGATTAAAAGCTGGTTATAAATGGGTGTGGAATAAATAGCCAATTCTAGTAGGGAAAGAGATTAATAATGAGGTGCCCTAGAAAGCAGGACTCAGACCAATATTGTTTAATGCTTTATTAATAACCTAGGGGTGAATAGTGAAGTGGCAAAAGTTGATGTCAATAGAAAAGTACTTAGCAACTCCAGAAGAATTTAATAAAATGACAGGACCATATGCAGAAGTATGAAGGCAGCTCAGAAAGTGCCTTCAAACCCTACAGCAGTGCTTCTGCTCCTGCTGGCACAAGGACCTGTCCTATGTCTCTGCAACGGTGAAGGTAAGTAAGCAGATGACAGACAGATGTTTCTAAGCATCTCAAATATTTTTCACTCCGCTCAGTTGCTGCCCAGTTCCCCTTGTTTGCTATGCCAAGAGGAAAGACTGAGCATTCACATGGCAGGCCCCTCAACCGGTCTGAATATTATCTCCACAAGCTCCTCCAGTAAATGTTTAAGAAAGCCAGTGCAGGTTTCCATGGCTGAATATCCCTAGAGGACATGCCGAAAGCTCTAGAGGTCACTTCTCACAGGCGCTTCAAATATCACGTGTTTGGTCTGATGAGAATGTCACAACAGCAAGCCTCTTGGTCTAAGGATATATGCTCCTGGGTACTGCCCGACACCTGGAAAAACAAAACCTGCCAGCACAGCTGAGTTGTAAATATGTATATGAACATAGTCATCACATCATCTCAGTCCATAACAGGGTAAAGGCACAGATAGCCCGAACTAACTGCCACTGAGCTTCTGGGTGAGTTGTTCAGGTGAGTTACTTACTCTGACTTTTTCTTCCCACTCATTTCACTTGAGATGTGGCTGCCTCTTGCTAAACTGTGCTGATGTGAACTATGGCAGAGTGACCTGGCACAGGCTGAGCTCACATTCCAAGCTCAGAATTTGAGCCTGGTACACAGACAAATGTACTCATCAGCGCTCTAGATGACATTTGACCATATCTTTGTGTAATCTTGTTGCTGCCAATCCTCAGTTCCAACCATTCTGTATTCTCCGCAGTGCCACCCAAACACAGTGCAGGCTTTTGAAGGTAATCTGCCTGATATCTGCTGGGAACTTAACACAGCAGAGAGGAGACAGTCCAGAAGGTTCCTAGAGATAGTTGATGACTGTTTCTTGATGCAGAAGGTGAGTGAGCCTACCAGAGGAGACACTGTGCTTGACCTATTGTTTACAAATAAGGAAGGGTTGGTTAGTGATATTGTGGTTGGAGGAAATCTGGGATGTAGTGACCATGAGATCATAGAGTTTTCAATTGGCAGTGTGACAAGAAAGGGCATGAACCAAACCTCCATGCTTGATTTCCGGAGGGCAGACTTTGGGCTGTTTAAGAAATTAATTGGGAGGGTACCATGGGAAACAGCCCTTAATCGCAGAGGGGTCCAGGAAGGCTGGACATACTTTAAGAATGAGCTCATGAAGGCACAGGAGCAGGCGGTCCCAATGTGCCGAAAAGTGAGTTGGAGGGGCAGAAGGCTGGCCTGGATGAGCAAAGAGCTCCTGAAAGAAGTAGGGGAAAAAAGGAGGATGTACAGCCTTTGGAAAAAGGGGGAGGTACGTCAGGGTGTGTTTAAGGAAGTTGTCAAGTCATGCAGGAGAAAAACTAGAGAGGCAGAAGCCCAGATGGAATTTAAACTAGCCATTTCTGTTAAGGACAAAAAGAAATGTTTCTATAAGTACATCAACAGTAAAAAGAGAGGTTGCAACAACCTTCACTCCTTATTGGATGCAAAAGGGAACATAGTAAGTAGAGATGAGGAAAAGGCAGAAATACTTAATACCTTCTTTGCAGTAAATATAATACTATATGAGCATAGTGTGCAGTTGTATAAACATGAAGGTCACTAACATGTCTTGGAACTGATTGTTTAAAATTGGTACATTTCACCATTAGCACCATCACTTTTCTCCATCCAAAGAAAAGCTTTGGCAGCTTGTTTTGGGAATCGGGATAGGCCAGAGTCTAGGGCAACCAGTGGCCCAGGGTAGCTGCAGTATTAAAGCAAGAAAGAATAAAACTCAAGTATGTGACTTGAAACCACTGAGATAGAGTCACAGAATCACAGAATCACAGAATATTATGAGTTGGAAGGGACCCACAAGGATCATCTAGTCCAACTCACCATCTAACACCCGTGCAGAGACTGAAAGCCCATCCCAGAGCGGTAGCATAACCTAGTTCCCTCACAGTCTAGCAGGCCACTCCGAGCCGGAAGGGACCCAGGACCATCGAGCCCCACACCCCCGAGCTAGACCTAACTAGTCCTACCATTTCCTTGGAAGTGGCTGCCTCTGCATGCCTACCTGCCTCAGTGCCCTGGTGTGGTGAGAAGTACGACTGCCTCCACTGTGTCTACTACTCTTCATGCTATGCTTGAGGTCTGCTTGTCCTTCCCATCTTCACCACCAAGCCTACTTCTCCCAGCACACCTCACCTTTTGGTTTTCCTCCATGCAACAAGGTCCTCCGGTCTTCTCTTCTGATTCTTCCTTCTGCCAGCAGAGAAAATAGCAGTTTCTCAGCTGTGGCTTCCTCTTCCACCTCCTCCTCCTCTGCCCTTTGACAGACTGCAATGACTGTGTGCAGTGACCAAACCGCTTGTAGCAAGATGATGCTGATTCCTCCTCATTCCCAGAACAATAAGTGAAGGCTGGCATTTTGTTAATCCAGGCATAATTAATCATCCTCAATGTTTTTATTTTAATGCCTCTGTTTCCATGGTCTTTAGGAGCTGTGAGTTTTTATACATGATTGTAGAAGATACTGATGCAGATATTTGGCCAGGTCATAAAATCCTTCATAACTGCAGTAGTTTTTTAGCAGGCTTAAACAGTTCTGGATTAAAATCAGGACAGAAATAGAAAGGCCATACTGGAGAGGTACAGAAGGAGGTTATCTGAATCTTAGATTCAGTAGCATATTCCAGCAGCATATAACTATGGAAAGGAGCAGGAGCAGAGTATTTTATACTCAGAAGATTACTTGTTGCTATCTACCAGTTCACAAAGACATGGCAAAGAGGAAAACCTGGATCTGTAATTGATTCCTGTACCTTTGGTATCTACCTCAAAGGATGCTGGCAGGTAGGATAATTGCAGTAGTGGTTCTTGGAGATGGGAATGAGGTACTTTCTATGAAAGAACGCAAGACTGCATCCAGCAAATATGTTAGGTCACTTTACAGTGTTTCCTATGAATAGACAAGATGTTTGAATTGTTTCTCAGAGTCACTTGGAAAAAAAAATGTCAGAGAATTTCCTCTTTCCCTTTCCCACCCAAATACAAAATCAAATAAAGGCAAACACATTGGACACAACTAGAAGAGCAGCCCCCTCTGCACGTATTTGCTGTGTTACACAGGCTGTTTCCAGATGTATGTATTAGACCTTATCCAACTACTGCTTAAAGATCGGCCTTAGCACAAATATTCACCAAGTTGGAAACTACTGGGGAAACTAATGCACTCAGTGGTCAGGCTCCTGCTTTCAACCCCAATAGTCGTCATTACATCTATTCTGTAACCCTTTTGCAATCTCTTCATTCCAGCTAGACCATTTCCAAGCCTACTAAAGTATAAATTTAAAGTCCTTGGAGTGCAATTAAAAATGAAAAATAAATTATGTGATTTTTTTTGTTTGTTTGTCTTTTGCCTGAATATTTTTCAATCAACTGGAGATTCCTATGACAAGAGTAACAGTCCCTCCACTCATAATGGGCTGAGTATTAAAAGCTATTACAGAAATTATTCTGTACTCTGGTGTTTATTTCAGCTGCTGCTGAAAACATTGAGTTAGTCCCTGGTTAAAAGATGAACAGAAGAAACAGGGGCACACAGCACACACATTTGCAGCAGTTGGGGCATGTTTAACAACACAAAAGGTGGATTTAAAACCCATTCTGCTGATGTCGACCTTAGGAAAGAAAATGCAGGGGAGATGCACACTGGGTTTCTGCAAGGCCAGCCGAGCCCTGAAGATGGCTGCAGAGTCAGGCCCTGCGGGATGCTCACACCTGCAGGAGTCAGCATATGGCCTGCAGGAACAGTAGCACCCTGGGGTCTTGGCTTGACTGGTGGGGACTGACCTGCCAACACGGTTTGGGCACCCCTGTGTTAAGGTTTGAAGGGATTTCTGAGGATTTGTCAGGTTATGTACTGTCCTTCAGGGGGAAAATAGAACAAAAAACCCACCACCACCCACCCCCCCGAACCCACCCCCCCAAAACAAAACAAAAGAACCACATTAAAAAGTGATTTAGTCCTAAAATATAGGTTAATTCCGGAGGCACCATGGAATCTAGCAAAATCGTATTGATCTCAACTGCTTTGACAGAAATGCTGAGAATTTTGTATTCTCTGAGCACCCCAGTGGATTTAAACTATTCCTAAGAGGTTATTAGGCTCTCAGCTACTGCTCCGATTCACAGAAACTAAACCTTCCATCATCTGGTTTTTATATTTTGAAAATGTCAGCTATACTTCCTATCACATATATTGTTGCTTCAATGCACTGAGCCTTCTGTGAATTTCAAAACACATAACTCAGCTCTCAAGCATTTCTTTTGTAAATATTGATAATGGTTTCAAGTTCTTTATTAAATAACTTTTTAATGAGTTTGAGGACAAAGAACTATTTTTTCACAGTCTCACAAAGATAAGAATCATAACATATCTTTCTGTACCATGGAACACATGGTTCTCAATACCTCATTGTGGAGCATAGGCTTTCCTCACTTTAAAAAAGTTTACTTAAACAAAAAAAGCCCCACAATTATGAGAAATAAAATCTAAGCAGGTCATACTAAAATGTCCAAAATCACATGCAAATGCTACATGAAAGCTATGCAGGGCAGTCAGTGTGTGCTGACATTTGGAGCAACATTAGAAAGCTCCCTTTAATCCAACAGCAAGAAGAGCTACAAAATGCCACCATCACTGCTTCATAAGGTTCAATGTATAGACTCTCCTGGCTCAGCATTATTTATTGCCTATATTTTTAACAGAAAGGATCCCTGTGTGTATGCTTATGATTGAAGACAATAAAATATTATGGCAAGGTTCACCAGGGGACGTTTCCAGGGTGAGGTTTTCTATCAGTTTACAGAGATGGTCATAGTCCTTGAGGAGAACTCCTCTTTGGAGCAGGCTGTAAACAATTTACGTGGCAAGGTAAGAGGAAGTCTTTAGGGTACCTTGGAAAATAATAAGTTATAGAAGTCCTGACCTCTGTCTTCTAGATATAGCCCAGTGGACTGATGTTTACTAGCAAGTATGTGGCTCTATAGGAAACTGCATGCTGTCAGTGAAAGCAGGGTTATTTTTTTATTACATTTCAATTAAAAGTTGGACTGGGTACCAGTATACTAAATCAAATATGCTGTACAACTAATTCTCTCTATAAAAAGCCAAATGTTTACCTTTGAACTTAAAAATGTTGCCTTCAGGCAAATAGTGTTCCAGCCAGCTGTAGTTTAAACACATGGTACAGGTTCTGTAGCTTGCTTCTTCATTCAACACTCAAAATCATTCGTGTTTGCTAAGTGGAATTAAAAGCCAGCTAGGAACAGATTACTGGTCCCCTGATATTAGCCTTTCTTCTCACACGTTCCCTTGAAGACTTTGGAGTCTAATAATAACATTTTCCTGTGCTAGTCCTATTGACGGCTTGAAACCTTAATGACGATCCGTTTGAAATGTTAATACGTACTTAGTTGTATTTGCATGTTTATTCAAGGAAATTTGTATTGAAACATTTAGCTGTGACTAAACACAGAGGTCAAGAGCCAAACAAGAAAGTTTAGGTGATTTTAGGTGATGTTTTAGGCCCAGCCCATGGCTAGAGACATCCAAAATTGTGATCTCCCAGCAGGCTAAGAGAAACATCTCAGGAGCTCCAGTTTCTACCTAAGCAATTGTTCTTGTTAAAAATAAAGATAAAGAAATGCATTGGCACTGATGGTTGAGCGTTTTTATTTTTGTTTTGTTTTTCTGCAATCAGGATGGCAACACAACATCTATACTAACCATGAAACCAAAAGGTAAGGGCTAGGAAAGGAGCTGTTGTTGATTACCATCTAGCAGGTTTTTATTTGCATCTATTATTTTAATGATGCTGAGACATGGCTGTAGTATTTAGGACATGTTAGGGTACCGAGTGCATTCCAAAGGTATCCTTTCAGCCATTTCCAGTTTAGAAGTATATATTACTGAGTTGTGAATTAGAAGAACTATTCAATCTTCCATTTTTGTCACTGTGCCAACATACAGGAAATGACCTCGTCCTAGAAGCTGAGCACCTGCAACTCTCATTAAGATTCATCTAATGTCAGCTATTGCTTTCCAGACTCCAAAAAGGGCTTCTTACAATCTACCTGCTTTAGATTCCCTGAGGATTTATTGGCTCAGAACATAGATTACTTGTCTTAGTATCAGGGATTTCCTTTCTTTTGAACAGGAATATAAAAACACAAAGAGAGCCTAAACTCAAGTAATGTGAAAATATTGTGTTTGATTCCAACCCATACATTCAAAGTTACAGCTGAATGTCTGACTTTAAATTGAAATGTGATGCCCTGACTCTGCATATGATTTTGCGGCATATAAAATATTTGGAAGTCTTTGAAAAAACAGAAATATTCTTGGCTTGGTTGCACTCTTATTATGTTTTCTTTAATGCATTTATAGTTGGCTCAATAGATCTTTACATATATCAAGTTCGTGTAGCAAGTTTCAGGACTCATGAAACCTATGTTGTTACTGGTTTTAATGCTGGCATGCAGTCAAGTCTGTTGTGCACTTTATACATGTTGTATCTTTAGGTGAGGGCATCCTCACATATCCATGATATAGTCCATGAGCTTCACCCAAATCTTCCTGAAACATGCAGCTCAGAAATTTATTTCAGTGATATGCAGGATTAAAAGTTTGAAATTCTAAGCTCTCCTTTCTTAAGAGGTGAGCAAGCAGTACAGACTTACAGAATTACAGACACCTGCAATTTTATATTTACCTGAAATTGCCCTACTTTTGCCCTTTTAAATTCAGACAAAGCAATAAAATTTAATGTATAAATACACTTACTGCATTAAAATTAATGGTTTAATTTCCAGACTGATTACGGACCATGAGCTTAAATTAAATTAGTTCTCCTAGAAGATGACTAAATGCCCTTAGCAGTGAATACTGGTTTTTAGACATAGTTAAAATGCAGCATAGACAGCCATGAAAATTTCATACTCAACATGTTCAAATGCCATAGTGATCTCAGGTTTTTTTGATAGGTCCTGACAAAAAATAATCTCTGAGCTCCATTCAACAGCTCACTCAAGTCAGAGTTAAAAGGGAAAATATATCAGTTGTCTTGAAAGGTTTAAATGTAATCCCTTCTAATGAATATTTTTTCCATTGCTCTATGTTCATTTATACATAATCCTATTAGAAGTCTTCTCTAAGAACACCTCAGCAATATATGGCTTCTTTTAAAGAAGAGGTCATACATTCATCAGGTATGTGCAGCAATGGTCTCTGAGGGGTGACTTTTGTATTATGAGTGTAAAACTTAAAGAACATAATTCATTAGCAGTCAGAGCTAGCTGAATGGGAATGGAAGTGCAGAGCTTGCAATCAGAGCAAATGGATACAGTCACATAGTTTGCAGTGCCTGTAAGCTTATGATTCCATTCAGCCAAATGCTCTGTGACTCCAGGAAGGATACAGTCCCTGTTCAATAAATCTGTTATTGAAAAGAAATCCTTTGCCATTCTGCAAAGTAATCTTCAAAGATTTTAAATTATCTAAAAGGTGATGTTATCACCCATACAAATACTGAGCAGTGGTTCACTCTTCAATCAGTTGACTTGAAAGGCATGAAATTCCTCCGAGGCAGGAGTACGAATCACAGGGAATTAATGTGTCCTCACGTAAGACTTTAGTAGATGGGAAATGCTATCTGATTTTGGAAGTGACTGGAACACAGTGTCAAATAACCTTGGACTGGAACCTCATAAGCTCTGAAACCAAAGCTAGTTTGACTGAATGCTGTGTGTCCTGTTTAAAACTTGGCAAAGTAGTGTCTTCACAGCTGGTCATGGCGGACAGTTAAAGTACGATGGCAATGTGTTTGTGTGGGGACTGTTTATTTCACTTGCAACACTTCCTAATATAGGAATCTTTGCTCAGTTTTGCAGTCATTACATGTGCTCTGAACAGATGAGTTGTTGTAATGTGTGATTTGTGTATCCAACTTTGCAAATATGTACACCAAGAATATCACGACTTTCCCTGTGAATCCTCTGTCTACCATGTTGACGGACTGTCCTGGTTTAGGTTTTTGCTGCTCTGGCAGCGAGGGGGTAACAGCTCAGCTCTTGCCTGGGCCTCAGTCGCTGCCAGTGATTCAAAGTTGCAGAGATAAGATTGCCTCTGTGAATAAACATATTTGGGAGAGAAGAAAAAAAAAACTTAGTAGCAAAATGTAGTGCACCGGAACGGAGCTTGTGTGGAAAGGCTGAAAGATCTGAAGGCCCCCCAGGCCTACTAGAGAAGGGGTAGGAATGTTCTTCCAGGCATCCCGCTGCTGTTTCTGGAAAGGACCATGGTGCAAACCTATGGAGAGAGAGAGAGGAACCAGTGATGCAGAATCCATCTGAGCCACAACTGAAGATGGAGGACCACGCTGTAACAGCTGCAGTTGTTTTTTTGGAGCCCAGAAACACAAGCNGTCAAACCACGACACGTACATACGTGCAGGCTACATACTTAGCTATCCATATCTACATACTTAGCAATCAACATCTAGCAGCTTTCAGAAGTTTAGCAATCAACATCTGGAAAGTTGGCAAAACCAAACTCTGAATTTGGATTACAGGTTTTTTTCACAAGCTGTGCAATTGTCCTGGCAAATAAAGCCCTTAAGGCCCATAAGGAGCTTTAGAGTATGCAATTACTTTAAGGGACACTGAAAGCCTCACAAAGCTTTACAGCTTATGTAGCAAGACCTTCTGGCTCTTAACTGGCAAACCCAATCCAAGGATAACCATTTTTCTCATGAGGGAAAAAATACCCTGATGGATGTTTGTAATCCTACACATAGTTCAGCAGTTGAGGATCTAAAGATGGAAGAGTACAGGTATTTTTCTTTAATTCTTTCCATTAATTAACTGTCAGGAGAAAAAAAGGAAGAGTTGTGTAGGTAACCCAATGTTCCCCTTATTTTCTCCCTGAATATAAGCTCTGCAGTGCTACCAGGGAACAGAAGTTTCTTTATGTTATATTGCAAGAACGAAGGACATATACCTGAACCTAATCACCATACAGAAGAAAGGGAGAATTGTAGCTAGGACCCAGAAGGAAGAAACCCTTTTTGTATGCCGTTTTCTTGTGGAAAAGATTAAAAAATAATGCTCTTGAGCAGCTAATGCCATATTTACTTTCCTCTTTTTGTTTTAACACAGACTGTCTTACGTAAAAGGAGACTCCAACACACTCACCCAGCACTTCTGGCCTGAGGCAATGAACCTAGCAATTTCATCTATCAGTTACACCAAACCACAGCACACTTTTCTAAGCTTAGCTTGTTATTGTCTTTCAGTCTGCAGAAAAACTCGAGCCTGTGGAACAGTTACTGGCACTATAAATGTTTTCAGACACTGAAGCTAGTAATATGCAACCTTATTTGAATTAAATTACCTCTTTAAAAGAGTCTGAAACCGGATGACTTCATATAATTCATTATGTTTAAGAAAGCGGTTTAGTGTGGCAAGTTAAAACCCATTAAATTGCTCTGTAGTTTTCTTGGCTGTGGTTGTTTTTCTTAAGTGAAAGTAATTAAACATAAATATTTACTAATATTCCAGGCTGTGAAACTCTATAGCCAGTAAGAGGAACAAGGAGAACAGACCCAGTGCTGGCTTCCTACATTAATACCCCACATTGCCTGAAACATGCTTACTGGCTTTTCCACAAACAGAGCCAGCTGATATGGAGCTATGATGGGGAAATCGGAAGCCGAGCAGTTGAATTTATTTAAACAAGAGGAGGAAACCACTACTCAGATGTGATCTCTTTTTTATGTTCAGGGTTAATGCAATGGGGAATAAGACATCACATGTAAATTGGCATTTTTCCTGCTAATGCTGGACAAACATCTGCTCTGAAAATCTTTTCATGTCAATGGAAAATCCCCCATTGAGTTGTGTGGGTCCTGCTTCAAGACAGCACATTCATAAGCACTGTGAATGAGTACAGATGAGCCTAGCCACCAAGGCAGCAGTGACTTCTCCTGTCCCAGCCACACCATCTCACTGCAGCTCACCCCACCAGCGTGAGTGTTGGTGTGGCCACACAGAGAACCAACATCTGCGCATACCAACCACAGCTCGTCCTGCTAGCTTAGCTTAAAGTTTCTGTAAGCCAAAAGCTCCCCTTTGCCCAGCTGCGGTAAAATTGGTGAGATGGCAGACACTGGTAGAGGCAGCAAATTCTGTTAGTCTAAATAATATAAACTCAGGACACAAACTAATGGGTCCAGACTGGTTCAGTGTGCCTCGTGACTATCTCAGGGTTGATACTCCATCTGAGACCTCTTCAGATCCAGTTTTCAGAGACCGGAATATGTGACTTAGCCTTGAAACAGTACTCTCTACTCTCTGTTTTATACCTCATCTGAAACAAAGGTGCCTCTTGTAACTTTTTTGAACTACAAGGTAACCCAATTTAGCAGAGTTAAATAATGTCCATGCTCTGTTATTTATTGGAAGTTGATCTATGGACAGATTTTGCCCTTTCTACACGGTCTGGGTCCACTTCATGCTTACAGTACATATAACTTCTATTCCCCAACATCTGAAAAAAGAATTCTCATAAAAGACCAAAGTTCCTCCTACACTGTCAGAAAAGTACAAATCTCCTTAGCTTGAAGAAGATATCAATTGCTGGCCTAGGGGCACTACTCCTGAAGTGAGGTACCATGCACCGTGAAAAAGAGCAACAGAACATTAAAGCAGATGGTGATTAGGGTCAGCCATATGCCTCATCCTCCACCTTCTCTGTACATGCTACTTTCTGTCGCATACACAATTAAGAACACAAGAGCAGTCAGTATGTCACAGCATCAGGTTGGGCCAGCACAGCCTTTGCAGAGCAAGCATGTGCAGGAGGGCTTCCCAGCCCTGAGAGTGGATGCTCAACCCTGCCCCCAAAAGAGCGCTTCCATCACAAGTTGTGCCGAGGCACCCCAGGACCACAGTGACATCCATTAACTGAAGGCCCAGTCATAGAATCACAGAATCACAGAGTACTACGAGTTGGAAGAAACCCACAAGGATCGTCTAGTCCAACTCACCAGCTAACACCCAAACGGAGACCGAATGCACACCCCAGAGTGGTGAACACAAACCTAGTTCCCTCACAGGCTCACAGGCCACTCCGAGCCAGAAGGGACCCACAGAACCATCCAGCCCAACATCCCCCCAACTAGACCATGTCACTAAGCTCCTCATCGAGTCTTCTCTTAAACATCTCCAGGGACGGCGACTCCACCACCTCCCTGGGCAGACCATTCCAATGAGCGATCACTCTCTCTGTGAAAAACCTCTTCCTAACATTCAGTCTAAACCTCCCCTGGCGTAGCTTAAGGCCATGTCCTCTTGTTCTAGTGCCGTCAACCTGAAAGAAGAGGTCCACACTAACCTGGCGGTAACCTCCCCTCAGGTAGCTGTAAACAGCAATGAGGTCGCTTCTGAGCCTCCTCTTCTCCAGGCTGAACAACCCCAGTTCCCCTAGCCGCTCCCCATAGGGCTTGTCCTCCAGTCCTTTCACCATCCTTTTCGCCCTTCTCTGGACCCTCTCAAGCAGCTCAACATCCTTCT